>VXBJ01006930.1:864278-963845 GCA_013400055.1 Nycticryphes semicollaris
ATTATTTCTCATTATTTATTTTGTTTTCATTTTATTTAAGTGTCCGGTCCATAATCTATCATCATCAGAGAAAGTCCTGAATACAAATTGAAGGACAAGCCAGCCATTTTTCTTTCTCTGTCACATACTAAAAAGGAAAGAAGATAAAAGAAACAGGGGAAATCATAAAAGGACCCAATTAATTTACCTGTCCCACCAGTTCACATTCCTTATTGCTTTCACATAACCTCACAAGAAAGCCAGTTGGCCTCCACCAGAAAATTATTCAGAGTACGATTTAGTATACCTAATGTAATGATATTCACCTATATTAAGGCAACTGGGTATCATCCTCAGAGAATTAGCTTGGTTGCCCTTACCAGTGGGGAGTTTCCAATGCTATATCTATTCAGGATATCTAGAGAGTACAAGTAGATCTGACACTAGGCTTACATAAATACATGTCTTCAGAATTAACTGTTAGAGGCCAACTGAGATGCTGGAAGACGTTTTAAATAGTTTCTCAACTTCCATGTCCAGAATCAAACCATGTCTTCTTCCATCTGCCGCACAAGTGGTGGGATTCAGCTGCCCAGTGTAGCTGCTTTTATCAATTTATCTGCCCTGAAGCAACCTGCCTAGCCTCTGCTTCCCATGAAGGAACATGGGTGACCCACAGAGCATTTGTCAAGCCTGAAAATCCCAGGAAGATGTCTCATTTTCCACAAGATGTCTCAAAACTCATTAGAAACTTATGTTTAGTCAATCTAATTTCGCCCATTAGACTAGTCTAATGAGACTAGTCTCTTACCATAGGTATCTCTGATGGGTGTCTAAAACTGGATGGGACAAATCCCATGGACTCAGTTCTGCTGCCCAGAGGTAACCTTATGTCAATGTCATACATCATGCCTCTGGGTGTCCCCACTTGCCTCTAGCAATTGTTCCAGATGATCATCAGCCTCTCATGGATCCTGTGTTGTGGTGGATAGACACCCTAGGGCTTCTCAAATGGCAGTGCATATGGCAGTGGAAGCAACTGCACCAAACTCTCTTCTCCAGTAGTTCTGGGAGAAGCCATAAAGTTTCCAGTATCTCAAAGGATGTTTTATAAACCAGTGCCACAAGCCATGTTTGAAATGACATGCAAATTTTGGCTTGAAAATGGGGTAACTCAGTCATATGTATTTTGTCCTCATTAAATCTTTAAGTTAACGTGTCGAATGATACTTAGGAAAAATTAGGAAGTTTATAAAATTCTTGATGAGTGAGGTAATGGAGTGAATGGAGAAGGAAGAGAACCTGGTTACATTGCAAAGAGACTATATGATTAAATGTACATTTAAATACTGAAAATGAAAGAAAAATTACTAGCCAAATACTCCACCAAAGAGTTTTCAAATAATTCAATCATGAATAATAGTATTCACTCGTTCATTGTCTTCTGAGGAATAAAAGTACCCTTTGACTACATCCTCATTTTCCTTAGATTCGCGCAATGAACAACATTTGTCTTTCACACCAGAATAATCATTTGGCAATCACTGGATCTGATAACCTTCTGGACCACTAGTTAGCTGCCATGCCATATGCAGTGTTTGAAAGTAGAAGAAACTTTACTAGAGATTCAAAAAAACATGGACCATGGGCTTCAGACATGATCAGTCATGTGGAGCCTTGTAGAAGTGTCTGAGTAACAAGGAAAAAGAGGAATGTGTGCTTACAGTACTGCGCAGTTCATATCAAACTTATGTTTCATTTCCCAAAAGTAGTTACAAGTCCCTTTTACATTTTTCAGAATACTTCTCCTTAAGTAGAGCAAGGAAGTTATTCCTCTAACCAGCTGAGAACAGCAGTTTTAGGATTTTTTTTCTCAGGCTAGGGTGCTACTTTGCCATCTTAAAGAAGAATAGAGGACGTGTTCAGAAAACATGCAAAAACTTCTGGCAAACATGGTTCCATAGAAATCAGACTACAGTAACTGGCGTGCTGTCTGAAAGACCTCAGAAGTTAAATCCCCACTAAAAATCACCCTGGTGAGTTTTGTGTGAACAAGTGGGTAAAGTCGCACTGCACATAATATCTGTTGCTTCCAAATCCAGTTCCCATTTGAACTTCAAGTCATGCTCTTTCACTAGTGAAAATACCAGTACAACAGAGGTCTGTGTTACTATGCCAAGTGAAAACAAATTGATGAAGATTTGTAATAACCTAAAAGAAATTTCACACATCGCTGAAGACAAAGAAAACTGGAAATAAAAGAGATTGGGGTTATATTTCTTTTTAATAATGTCAGTCAAAAAATGTTCCAGTTGGTAGTCTGAACACCATGGATGAGGACAGATTTACCACTTCACTTCACTGAATAACAATTTCAAAGCTTAACAAAATCTTTGTAAGAGGAGATGGTGAAGCTTAAACTTCCTGTCAACAATAACCACCCCAGACAAATAACGCATTTTGATAAAATAGCTGCATGATCCTTGAACTGGAATATCTAAACAAGACAAAATATTTTAAAGAAAGGATGAAAGGAATTTGTAAAGAATCAGTGATACTAAATGGACTCATGTCCAGTTTTGTTGTCACTTAAAAGAGTAGGGGCTGGGTGACCCTTGTAAACTCTATGTAACTCTATTAGAAAAGATGTGGATAGACTTCTGACTTGGGAAAAAAAAAGAAAAGAGAGTGCAATCAACACTGTAACCTCACTCAAGGTCCAAATGATTGCTTAGAAATGAGTTAGAGTAATGCTCAGATTGTAATAGGTGCCTGATTTCTTTTAATTCAGCATGAGGTTTCACGGTTGGCTTATGCAAAACTACTGAAGTTTATGCTGCTACTGAAAGGGGTCTCCTGCTTTCCTCCATCCCCCTACTTCATCATACCTGCACTGCATCAAGTTGTCAGGTGTCAATCAGTTTCACTCAGTTCCTTGAACCCGCTGACAACCCATCCAACAAAAACAAATGACCCATTGTCTGACTTGGGATACCATCAGATCTGATGCACTGAGCAGCTTTGTGATTACTGGTGGAGAAAATGGAGAATGTGGGAATGCACAACCCCTTCAGTGGGACTATAATCTCAAACCATGAAACTACACTTTATTTCAGAACTAATTTTTCACCAACAATTATGTGCTGGAACAACACAGAGATGTTTCAGCTTTTGAATTCTTGATGTTAAACTGGATTTGATTGCTTTCCTTTTACCTCAATTGATAACTCTTTGGCTAGATGAGTTACTGAATACTATCTCCATTTTCAGATTGAACAAAAAACCCTATTAAGAGGGAGGTAACTAATGTAAAATATTGACAAAAGCATTTTCCATAAGATTTCTTATATTTTTTTAGGTTTTACAAATGTTTTTATGAAAAAAGGTGAATGCCTAAATTTTGGAGTTAATGGTATTATGATAGAGCAGAATGAATGCCCTTTTATTTATTTGTGTTCATTGATTTCTCTACTCTCCTTATTTTTTGCACATTATTCACATTATTCTTACTGTTTACATTACACAAGCATGCTCTGCAGAAATGTGAAACGACTAATATAAGTAGTTAGTGGGAATACCAGGACTGAAATTTTACATCAGCTACAGGCTACAAGAACAAACAAAAATAAGCATTGGGACACAATTCTAACACAAAATTAAATTTAGAAAAGTAAACATTATGGACATTCTTGTAATTTTTAAGGATGCCTCAACTAACATACTGTACAACTCTGCTAAGGTAAAAGGTCAAAAGTGTGCTTAAAGCTGGGTATCACAGGGATTTACGTGGAAATACTACACAAGAAACAGATACCTATGACAATAAAAATAGACTACTTTATTATTGACATTTGGAATAATTTTTTTCAAAATTGGATGCACAAGGTCCCCTTGCAGAACTTACACAATATTTGTTGAGTACTTCAAACTTCCAGTGACATTCACAGAGCCATTTGTGCTGCAAATATATATTGTGAGGTACCCGGTTTGAAATACTATGCCCTTCTTAAATGTAAATATAGTGTCAGATAGTGCAATAAAGTCTTCCGCTCTACCAATGAGAACCAGAGCCTGCCTCTTTGAACAACAAAGGAAGTTTTAAAATATCTCCCAGTGGCACAAGATGGAATAAATTTTGATTAATATTTTAATTCTATTTTTCATCTGTTTTGAATTCATAGTAATATAAATTTGAGAGTGTCTCAAGCCAGCAGAGCTATCCCAGTGTGAGACCAGCTTGAGTTTTGTTGTTAACCAATGTTAAGTCCGATTTCCTCAATTCATTTATTTACTTTCAGTAATTTTCCTTGGTTTGACAGGAGTAACGGTCTTTCAGATGTTCAAGGATATATTTCTTTCCCCCATCAACACCTTCCCATCAATGGTGGTGTATGCACAGACATGCATCATGTGTTTATGCATATGTGCAAGAAAGATGAAGTTGAGAACTGAAGGTGAGAGATGAAGACGGTTCTCTTTAAATTTTCATGGACCTGATTATTCCCAAGTCTTTTATGTACCTGGGAGGCCTGGTGAGATTAAGTGGGAAGGTTCATCTCAAAGGTTATCATCCTAAAAATAACCTTTGAAAGGCTGAACATTTGTAACAGCCGTGAAAAACGTCACTGCTAGTGCCACAGAGCAGCAACAGTGTCTTTTTGAAAGCTGCAGGTCCCGAGCTTGGAAAGAGGGCAGCCTCAGAGGTGGCCACAGGCAGCAATAATACCACTGGTGCCCCCCAAAACATAAAAATTAAAACGTTTTTTATTAAAGTTTTTTCTTAAAAGAGTCAGTTTAACAGGAAAATAGCAGAAAGAGGTCATGGTACACCTGGAAAAAGAAAGCAGATGGCAGGGTTTCTTTTTTTTAAATTAGAATGAGATACATACAATTACATCAGACACTCAGTCAGAGAAAGAGTCCTCAGGACAGCCTTGGGCACTGACAGTACAGACAAATAGCAATGGGTGAGGTGTGTGGGGGTCTGTGCTTTCAGGGAGTCATACCTCGGAATGGCGACCCCCAGAGAAGCTAATAAGACCATGTGAAGAGAGGGAAAGGGGGAAAAAGATTATACCCAGACATCCCTTCTGTTGCTGTGAGAGAGTAAAGAAAGGTGCTGCTGGAGGCATATCATACATTATGCAAGTGCTCACAGCTGTCCAGCTCCTCCAGATCCTCAGTATGGTTAGCATCAGTGTTACTAACGATGCCAAATGTATAAAGAGTGGGTGAGGGACGAGGAGCAGGATTAGTCTCTGAGAGATCTTGACTATTAAAGAGCTTTTCTACAGATTCAAAATGCGTAACCACAGAAGAACCTCCATGTGTGCCAAAAGGTGCAAACCTGCTTCCTGGGACTCTCAGCCAGGAGCTCCAGGGCACCATTCTCTGTCGGCTTCCACTGATGTGAGCTGAGTGATGGCTGGTGAGTTGTGGAGGGCCAGAGGTGGGAGTGATGGCAGGACAGCAGGGAAACATTGCCCAACACATAGCTGCATGGTAACATGAAAAGTAGGCATGGGGTGCCGAGGAAGGCATGTGGTAAAGCCTGGTGCTGAAACTGTTTATATTTCCCAAATGGCCTTTAAGGTCATCCCTGGCCACTTCTGCTCCCTGGGGATTTTTGAGGAACTGCATCATGTTACCTGACCTGGTGGACAACTCCTTTGTTTCTTCCCTGTTCTTCCTCCAGACCAGACTCATAAATCCTCACCTGTGGCAGTAGGAAAGGCCCTGGCAACACCATGTTCCTGTCCCTCGAGCAGCTTCCACACTCGCTGCCTCTCTTCATCCTACGTCCCAAAACCAAGATTGATTTTCCGGTGTCCCTCTGCCCCCAAAATCACTCTAACAGGACAACAAGACATCAGTGCTAAATTCCATAAGGGTTTGAGAGGTCTAGCTGGTACTACAAAGACTGATGCTTTTGACAGACAGAAGCCTGCTTCAGTATCAATAAAAACAGAATCTCAGAGGTAAACAAGAATCCGCTGCCAGGCATTCACCTTATCTGCAAATGGTGATATAGCTCAAGAGCGATACCTTCTATGTTATCTTTTTTTTTTTCCATATAAATGCTGAAAATGCATTATGACAAACATGTTCTGTTTGCAGAAAAAATGGTTTAGATTAAGAACTTGCTTTTCCACAGCTTTAATCGCATGAAACAGCACCAACCAATATATGTAAGCGGAACAATTTGGGAAGAAATGGCCACAGCAGCATCTCTGCCATTGTTCGATTTCTTCACTAATCTGCCACTTCTAGCAGCTTCCTGCTCTAAAGTACTTCTCTCCACGGTCTTTCTCAGCAGCCCCTCAAGCCTCCATGGTGCCAAAATAATCTGCCAGATGACAACTAGCCATTTCAAAGACATATGAAAAAAAGGAAAATTGTTTCCATCCCCCCGAACCAATTGCCTTTATAGCTCTGATTTCTGCTGTGATCGAAGTGGACTTGGTGCCTCAAAGCAAAGTAAACACATATGTTTGGGAAGGCTTTTAAACTACTTGGCACCAAATCACCTCGTGCCACCCAGAGAATATTTTTTTCAGCCCTACGGGCTTCTGATGTGTATGAAGCACGGGCTTTCCGATTCCACGTGTCTCTGAGATACAGTTGGTGGTGTGGTGGTACGTGTGACCTCAGACATCTGGACTAGCTGTCAGCCAGAACCTTTAGTGTTTGCAGCACCATACTGAGGCTCTTTCACATCAGATGGAGAGGAAAATATCCCCAGATATTGGCTCTCTCCCAAAGCCAGTACTTCCCTTGGATCACACCTCATGCGAAGCTCTGTATGAACTGAAGAGAGAGATGGGTTATTGGCATATTTCGCACAGGCTGTCTGTTGGCTTTATTGTAACTGACGACAGCTCCAGCCTGGAGGAGGCAGGACTGCATGTTGCTTTGTGCATATATATGCTATTTTGCCTGCTGTTTCAATTTGATTTTGTATTTTCTCATTGAAGAAGATAAGACAAATAAATAAAAACTCTCTTACTTCTATAGCAAAAAGTATATGCCAGTTGCAGGTACTCCCGCAAAAAAGATAAAAGTGTGCATATAGAACAAAAAAGAAATACATTTCTTGCATATGTATTAGCAAACCAGAACATTATTTGAAGGTAAGTTCTATTTAATCCCTGTTCCATCCCCAGTTGCTGGAAAAAGAAGGTACAAATTGGTGCTAACACTAAACTATAACTGAGATGACACTAGATAGTATCCTCATTAGAAATTTACATCCAGATCCTGTGGGCTTTTGAAGGCATTGCTGCAGAAGTGACAGGGCTCTCATTTGTCAAGCTTTTCTCTGGGATAAAATTCTCAGACACCAGCTGACTTTAATCAAGCAGAGAACAATATCCAGAGTTAGTTGCTAAGCCTTCTAATGGTGTCGCTGAGCAGCCGCAAAGGAACCCAGTGAGAAGGACTGCAAAAGTTAAGCAGGTGTCAAGCGGTAACTGAGTACTTGGATGGAAGCAAACCATGAAACTAGTGGTGTCTGATTCACCACTGTGCTGTGGCAGGGAGAAAGCAGGCTTTTCCTGCAGTGGAGCTCAGCCGTGGCAGATTGAGTGCTGTACTTGCCTCTCTCCATTGATGAGCTGATGGGAATGCAGGGCAGTGAGACTGCTAATTAGACTGTTGCTAATCCCAAGTCACGCCTGATCTTAAAGTTTCAAATCTGTTCTATGCACCCTGGTGAAGTTTGTAAGAGTTTCTGGACAGATGACTGAAAGTCAGTGTCCCGAGCAGTTAAGACAAGCCCTGCAACCCAATAGACACAAATTGTAATTGCTAGTAAAATACCAGAAGCTTCACACTAAACCCATGAGGCCTCCAGACTTGTCAGGCTTTGACTGGGTTTGTCATGGACTGGCCACAGCTTTGCTTAACTTGTTTTAGCTGTTAACAGCAGTTTCCTAATGACCATGTGGTATTGCCTAGTTGGTGATACTTTTGCTTAGCTTTATATGATCATCCAAGTAGAATTTAGCAAGATGTTATTTTGTGTAGAACTAAGTATTCTTGACCCTAGCAGAATGATGCAGTGTAAAGTAATGGTATCATAGCAGGAGCCTTTACCAAGGATGATGGAACGTTTGGTATGAAGGAGTACATAGAACGATAACAGTAGTAAACCACTGTAAGGAGGTCAGGAGTGGTCAGACACTGATATTTAAAGAAATGTAGTCCTGAGAATGGTGTAAACTGGTTTCTGGGTTAACAAAGAGAACAAAGAGGAAGTATCCAGTATATATAAAATCTCATATTTATGAAATCTCACATTTCCAATGGAAATAAGAGCAAGTAGTATAGTGTGACAGAAGATATATAACAATAGCCCCATGTGGTGGGCAAGGAGAAGGAAATGCCCATCATCAGCATCGTACTCCTCTCAGCAAAGGACCTGGGATGCCAAGGACCTGCAACACTGAAGCACAGAACCTTTGCATGCAGGGGGAGAATAACAATGGAAAAGGGGGCAGTTATTAAGAAGGGAGTGTAAAAAATTTTAAACTGTGTCTTTACTGAAATCCATTTTATGCCACACACATTATTTTTATATAATAATTAGACTGAGATTAATAATAACTCTCTTATTAGGTAGTTAAAATTTCAATTCACTAACAATAAACCCTTAACATTGTTCAAAAGTTGTGTATTTTTCTACCCATAACAAGATTTTGAGTGTAACGGTGACTATCCTTGCTGCAGGATTGGCGTTGGTACTTAGCTGTTGATAAGTGAAGAATTAGAATAGGAGCCAAAGAAGGACTATAGGAGGGATTTTCATCAACAAAGGTGCAAATCTAGGCACATTTAAAAAAAATAAACGAGACTATAAATGGGACTTCAAGGAACAAAAGTGTTTGATGTACAATGGTTTGGTGCAGCTTAACAATGGGAAAAGGGCCTTTGTCCTACAGCAAGACTTTCAGGAGATAATGCTGAAGAACTACCATCTCCTGTCCTGTAAGGCTGAAAGCAGCATTGCTCGGTGCAGAATAGTTTGGTAATGGATGGCAATGGAAATTAAATTAAGAAAAAGAGGAACTGTGGAGCATGAATGCAATAAAATGGCCTTGATTGTGCTGTTCATTTCCTGCTTGGGGACTACACTGTGATTCATGCAGACAATTGCATCAGGGTATACAGAAGCATCTACTCCCAGCACAGCCAAAAGCCCCTAATCAACAGCCTTACTTTGTTTGTTTGACCCCGGGCAGGTGATATTAGAAAGGAATCTTTCTCAACTCAGGTCACCTTTATGACCCCAGACTATTTCTATTGGCTATTATTAAATAACTCTCCTTTAATTTTCCATTTTCTTTTTCTGTATGTTTGTTTGGTGGTTTGTTGTTGACATTTTTTGTTTTGTTTTTGTTTGTTTGTTTGTTTGACCCTTTTTTTTTTGGCTTAGTTTTGTTCAGCATCAGAAAAAAATCTGATTTCAAGACTTCAGAAAGTTTTCAGTTTTGCATTCTTACTGAAAACCAGTGTTAACTTTAATTTTTCTGCCACAGGTTGACGTATTCATAGTGGGGAAAAGAAATGTAGAAATGTGACATCATCATGGGAGGAGTAGGACACGAAGAAAGAATTTTAATCTCTTAGTCCAGGGACTCCACATCAGATGTACATTGGCTCTGAGGCCATTATAAACAGATTTTCTTCCCAACACAGTTTGCCCTGGGGTAAGAAACTGTCCCTCCAGAACCAGAAGCAGTTTGCTGCCATTTGGGCTGATGGCATGGGGTCCTTAGTTCTTATGTATGAAAAACTTACTGTTCACGTGGAGAGCTGCTCTAGGAGTCAAAAGTACTTTTGGTCTAGGGTTACATTCTTTTTCTTCTCTTTTTCTCATGTTTTAGTGATTGTACCAGAGAATGTGTGCTATTGATAAATATAGACAGTAGCATAATTTGGCTGTTGTGAGAAGAGATAATGTCAATGACAATGTCAAATCTTTTTTGTCATGTACTTTGGCATAGGCTTCATGACTGTTTCTGTGCTGGCAGTACCACATAACAGGAGGAAGAATACATGGGAGAATGACAACAACAGTCATCTCCAGCAAAGATAAGTGGCTTTAAAAGCATTCTTCAGGTAATGTACATTCAGAGGGATTATTCTGCAAACAATGTGCTTGCAAGCACACTGCGATGATCACTCCTCTTATGAACAATAGCTTTGCCAAGTGCCCTTCTTTGGCAGCAGCAGAAAGATGCATGAGTTTGTACGAGGCATGAGGTCATAGATAATTACTGTTCACCCCACTGGGTGTCCACTACGGACAATTGCAGTTGCACTCATCTGCACTATGCACAGGCGGCAATGTAACGCATAGTAGAACAAATCTCATTGCCTTTTAATAAGTCTTTTACTTTGTGTGGCAGCAGATGTCCTAGGTTTTAAATAAGTGCAGTGTGAAAACAGAAAATGAAGACAGCTTGCATGACTTCATAAGAGGTTAGAGGATAAAGTGTCTTTATTTCCTTTCAAGTCAATGTGTGTATAGTAAGTATATTAAGTGTATTTCATAAAGAGCTAATTATTAGCATATTGCTCTCCAGTAGGGACATTAAATTGCCAGTACCAAATCCTTGCATGCCTAGGACCAACACATATAGAAATAATTATGACTGACTGGACAGTTACTGCTGCAATGAACTTAAAAAAAAAAAAAAAGAGGTCAAGAGGTTATCCTGGAGACATTGCTTGAAATGTACTAAAAAGGGTGAAAAATAAGGGGAAATTTTTGAAATTCTGGAAATCCATAGGGTGATTCTAAAATCTGACTAAGAATCAAAAAGAGGATTCTGCGTGTGCAGAAAACATCACCTCAGTTTGCCAGTGTGGTGGAATTCCAGGTTCAGCTCCCATGGGCACATCTCCATGGGCAAGTACTCAGCCTCAGCACAGTTTTCACAGGGACGTATCAGCCTGGATACTTGGAAAGCACGTTTGCATGGTCTCGGGTCCAGCTTACACAACTATAACTTACCTTTTCAACAGGGTGTACTAGCTCAGGCACAGCATAGCACTTTCGGGACCAGCTCTGGGCACAGGCAAAATGAACTCTCTGCATGTACTCATTTAGACGTATCTCAAACACATTTTTGCTGTGGTTGCCAAATTCCCAGTGGTAGCAGTTTTGACAGTCACAGTCAAAATACAACTGTGTAATAATAAGAATAGGTTTTAATGTGTCAGTTGCTGATAAAGTCCTTGGTGACTACACTTATATACCAGGAGACATTGTGAACTTCTGCTTTAAGGATGGTGTGATTTTGGTGAAAGGTCTCTGGATGTTAAAGTAGCCAGTGATATAATGTTATACACTTCTGGAAGTCCACTACAGAGACAAGAATTTTATTTTCCTGTGTTCTGTTTCTCTTCTGTGAAAAATTGCAAAACTATTCTATGATCTTCCAAGCACAGGCCATGTTAACAAATTTAATGAGGTTTGTCTTAAACCAGTTAAGAGGACTGCTCAAGAAAGGCTGATGTTTCCCCACCATGAAACTCTCCAATGCCAAAGAGAAAGGTAAAATCAATGGAAATTAAGAAAAGCTTAAGTACAATTCTCATAATTCTCCCCCCATCCGGCCCCTTTTTTAATTTTTTTTTAATTAATTGGTTAAAAATGTTTGCTACAATAGAAATAAGCAGTTGTCACATATGCATAACTGTGGCCCACAATGAATGCTTTACATGCCATAATATCTCATGCTGGCTTGGACCTGAGAGTCTCCCCTTATCAACACAACAAGCCACGGTCTGTGCAATTATCTGAAATAATTGTGTAAACCTGATCTTCCTTTCCTTCTGCTTCTTCAGATGCTGCATATACCTTCTTTTTCATCAGCTGTGTCTAATAGGCACGTGTTTGCTTCATCTATCCTTTGGAAAATAAGATGCCTTAGACCTCTATCATCACTGACTATTTTAATCTCATCAGTTAGCTGGCATTCAAGGGCTTTTTTGATGAAGAATGAGAAATATGAGTCTCTGTGGTCTTTTTTACAGACAGTAAGTCCAGTTCTACAACAGATTTCCCAACAAACTTATCAAATTATTTCTGCCTTCCCCTCTGTCCTTGTCAGCCCGATATGGTACAAATCAGCCTTGCCTATGGAGGGGCAGCCACTTTGTACAAAGGTGCCATCTGTTCCAGTGTTGGAAATGAGCAAATTGTTTCACACTCTTACATCAAAACAAAGGTCGGACTAGGCCAAGCTCTAATGCCTCTCACTGCTTTCTTAATTCATTGTGCTTCTTCAGGGCTGTAAGCCAATGTAATGAGGCACCCTAGCACAGTTCTGCAAAAGAGTCATGATGAAACTGCTACACTGATAAACAATGAAGGGACCAGGCAAGTTGTCCACACCTGAAGATTGCCATTTCCTTTCCTGTTTTTCTTTTGGACAGCTCCAACCAGCTGTCTCAAATCGAGTGCTCAGGTACAAGAAGGTGAATACTTCAATGCAGGGAGAGATCCCAAAAACCAACATTCATGAGGCTGTACCAGATCTAGCTCCCACTGTCCTCCACAGTCCTAAGGATTCCAGAAGACTCTTCATTCTCACAAACACCCATATGTTTACATGTCAGTGCAGGCAACAAAAGCCTTGGTTTCTTATTGATGGGCAGCAACATGGTGTTTATATTATTTCTGAACTTAGAGCTGAGAAAAAACCACATGCAGTAATAATCATATCCTAGATCCCAGACCAGTTGCTATGACACTCATGACAACATTGCATTCTGATGTGCTATGATATAACTCTTATCTGAAGATCTACTGCTATGCAACATCAATGTGGCCAGCCCGTTCTAGGTTGGGCTAGCCCTGAATGGTGTAAAGGCCCTCTCCACTCTCTCCACCACTTGACCGTAGAATGATGAACCAATCACTGTAGTGGACGTATTTAAATAGCACATATATGGCCCTTGTGAGGGTTGCAGGCAGGGACTCAGGCCCATCTTTTGATGCCCTCCTCTATTGTTATTGATTTAATAAAGGAGGTTGAGAGCAACTCTTTACTTAAAGCAAGCACCTCGTGCTCCTGTTTGGAGCTCTAAATCTGCCTTATTGCTGACATAAATGATATGGCCACATGACTTCTAAACACAGCACTCAGGCAATTAATCTTTTCTATTGGCTCTGGCAGAGAAACACAGTTTTGTTTTGGGGGATGGTATGATTATAATTTTGAAGATAATTTACTCATGTGGAAGAAGGAAAATATACTATAAAAACCTGCATAAAAGCAGTAAAACTTGTAAAGAAAAACAGTTCCCAAACACTCAAGGATTTAGGGCATCAGAGAGCAGCGTCTTTGGACAAGCTGAGGTTATCTCCTTTTTCATAAAAATTCTGAGCCCATTCAGTGGCATTTCTTGGCATTTTCTCATTCTAGATGGTGTCAGGTTGTTTTTAATTGTGCAATTCTCCAGCAGCTTGCAAATGTAAAGTTTTCATTTTTTACTAAGAAGTTCTTTTTAGTTGATCTTCTATGATAGAAAATGAAATTTCCATGTGAGCCAGCCACTAGAGAGTCTGAGGGAAGCAATATCTGGGTTAACAGACTGTTTTAAACATGGTCTCTTAGGACCTTTCTCTTCCCTTTCATCATTTTCAGCCTTTCTGCCTCTTCTTTCCTGCTTGTTTCTTCAGTGTTCAGGCCAATTGTGATCTACTTGAAAAAGTAGCCTGGGTGTATTAGAAAATGGCTTTTTATACCATGAGAAGATTCAAAATAATCTGACAGTAGCACAGAAGTGTTGGAGAACAGCACCCAGGGCAGGTCTGGAGGAATGGTGGGTAGATCAAGGCACATTGCACAGGACAAATAATAAGCACACTAGCAAACAACTAACTTCTATCTCAGTAGTTGCCCTTGAGGTAACTGTACTACTTTGATCTTCATTTGCAACAGCAATACCAAAAATAAAGATAAATCTTTAATCTTGTAAGTTCAGTAGCCCCATATTTACTCACACTTATCATCCTGAAAGATATACTACTAGTAGATACATAAATTGGGATGCTTTAGGGCAGTCTATCTGTGATATAAAGGTGTAGGCACAGTTTGTAGATTTGGAGAAAAAAAAAAGTCTTCATAGGACCAAAACTATATGTGCATGCACATGTATTTTATTTAGCACATTACAAAAGAAAATTTCCATAGATTGTTCTCCATTCTGAAATCTCCAGACTTCCATTTGCAAACTTGCAAACCTACATTGTAAAATACCCAGGGCCTGAGTCAATTCTGTGCACTGCTTTTGATTCAATAGCCTCTATTTTTCCTCCCAGCAGGAATGCTGGAGTTCAGTGCCAATTGCTTGGAGGAAGGCTGATGGTATCCAAACTAAAGGAGTGCAGAAAGAATAGTTATTTTGTGCCTGAAAAGCATTAGCAGGTCCAGTGAAGAAGAAATCCAAGTTACAACACCCTCAGGACTTTGAAATAACACTTGTGACAACATTGTATTGTATTCTGATATACTATGATCTAACTCTTATCTGAAGAACAGGCATTTTGGACTCCACAGAGATGGAATGTGGTACTTTGTAATGACATAATGATAGACTTAAGTCCTACAGGACTGTGTAAAGATCATCAGTTTCACTCAGAACTTTAGGCTAAATTATCAGCTGCAGCACAAATAACATAAAATCCCTTCAGCTCAATTATGTGGCTTAGTCTGGGAGATCAATGCCTCCAATTCTTACTTCACTTTTAACTGCCTTGTGATGGATGTAACAATAGAGGTTCTCCATCAAGATAAGTTTGGAAAGCACTTGAGGAACCTTATGTTGGGGATTTCTTATTAAACCCATTTAATAAATAAACATAAGACATTAGATTTCCTAAAAAAATTATTTATTCTTAATGCTCTGAAACAGTGAAGTTTATAAGAAAAAAACCCCACAATTCAACCTACATTTTTTCAGTAGCAGAAAGAAAAAGTAAAGATTATTGTTTGCATATGTAAAATTACAGAAAATGATAATTTTATAGAAATTTGTTTTTTCAAGTTATCCTTTCTTTTCCAAAATAATAGGTGGATCACATCAATCTAGCCTTCAACCTCATATTAATCTGATCAAACTGGTTTTTTTTCATCTCAGTATTACTCTGGCATTTCAAATGTAACTGAGATGTCAAGACAGCTTTTTTGATAACCAACAACAAAGCAAGAATGGCAGCCATTATCTCTTATTAACCTAGTTGAGGCATCATCTGATAACAATACCATATTGAGATTCTGGAAACTGGAGATTATCTTTGACAGATTACATGTGACATGGGGTAAATCATTTAGGGGGTGAATCAACCCTAAAAAATAATACTAGCCCAGTCTTATTTAACATATTAGTTTCTTAAATGTATTCATCATTACTTCTGTTTGTGTTAGAGGGAAAGACATGTTTCTAGTGTTAACTCCTCTAAGACAATACAGATAAATGAATCTAAGCTGGAGTCCATTCTTGGTTATGAAGTGCCAATACAGGTCACACCCTGCATTTCTAGGGACCCATCAGTGCTGCAAAACCAAAAGAAGAGTCCCTGACAACTCTAGGTAAAGCCTGTAAACCAGGCCTAGCATGGTCCTAAAGGATTGGTGATACTTCTGCTGCAAAAAATGGAAAAAGTCAAATTCACTGTGGTACCCCAGACTGACTTTGCAAGGGTGGCGTTTGGGGAAAATAAAGCTCATACTCTCATCCATCACATCTGTGGTGGGAATTAGTGAGAAAATATGAAACTATCATTATGGGTTTAGAGTTCAGAGTAAGCCTTGTTGCAGCTGCGGGTGAGCTGTGCTCTGTAGAGACTATTAAATGTTTTGATGTTCGAGGAAAAAGGGTGCAATAGATATTCAGTTACTTTAACTCAAGTGATACTGTTGCTGAGCTCTAGCTCCTTTTGGAAGATGTACTGATCACTGCACAAAAGCCATGATGTAGGAACAGGGCTGTCTTTGAGAGGAGAGTGGGCATATTTGGCAGGGAAAGCACCTTGTCTGGAAGATTCCTGCACGTGAGTCAGGGCAGGGAGCTCTTGCTGGGGGTACACACGCTGGAGACCTCGGAGGCAGAGTGGAGTCCCTTCGCCATTACAACTAAAGACATTCTTTGCCCTGAAAGAATGAGTCACAGGAAAACTGACATACTAACTGTGACAGATTTTACTGTGAAAAGGGATAATCTGGCCAATCTTGAGTGGTGCTCCTTTCACATAAAAAGACGTTCTTTCCTTAATTCTTGGGAATCATCAGGTAATGCATGGAGATCAGGTTCCCCAGGTAAAGGCAAAGACAGGGCTGAGATTGTGAACTCCAGAGCTACATCCACAGACACAGCCTTCTATATCCAGGTATCCTATTATTTGAAAGCCCTTGGCTATGGGCCAAGATAGGCATAAGTAAATTAAGGCTCACACATTAAACCATTGCAATGTAGATAATGGCATTACACCGTGGCAAAACCAGTTTCAGAGATTAGTCCCAAGCCCTTTGGGTAAAGACACAAGGAGACCCGAATATATTCTCTTGCTTCACACATATTCATGCTGAAGAGTGTGTCAGCAACATGCAGTTTATCTCAACCCACAGAAATCTATCCATAAGGCATGTACAGAAACGCATCCCAACATAGTGACTAATCCTGCACCAGCAGCACTGTTTTCTTCGTCACTTTGTGGCTTGGAAGATACCCACATTTAGAACTGCATTGACAATTGGAAGCAAATCGTTTAATGGCTTAAATCAACCTTTCCCTAATTATTTATTTGCAATCTCATGAAAATTTCCTTCCATACTGTAATTATTCAAAATGAATCCCATTTTATCAGTGTACATGTGAAGGATTATGGGTTTATTGAGAGGTGTATAATACAATACTCAATGTCTTTAAGTGACAACTGATTATACAAGTAAGAGGGTTCTGCCTCTCTTTCCTCACTGGCTGAGTGTAACTGTTGACATTTGGACTTAAAGAAACCGGTGCAGAGCTGAACACCCCAGGGGAGAGTGGTGTTTTTGGGATATGTTGTAACTAAGAGAGATAAGAGCTACTTGAAACACTTAAAAATTCATCCTGTTCAAACTGCATAAGACATCACTTAGGCAGGATCCTAAAAAATCCACAACCTCCTACTCTCTTTATTGGTATAAGTGCAGAATTTGAACTTAATTTTGGCTCACACTACTCATACAAATGAATCATCTGTGGAAATGCTTGGTGTGCTGGCAAAAATGTTCAAAACTTGATACCTCTTCTTTGAGTCTGGAAGGTTCGAGAGATCTAATATTGCCCCCCGCAAAGGTGTTTCTAAATTCCCTGCTGCCACACTTGAGGCCATCAGTATGTCCCAGGCAACAGCAGGGGAACACCTAATCTAGGGTATGACACAGAATAAATGTCTGCTATGCTTTTTTACAGTTGTCATTTATGTGGTTGAAAACCATCAAGCCTTATGTAGTGACATAACTGGATCCCCAAGGATGGGGCTGTGAAACAACGTCACAAATCTGAACAGCAGCAAGGAGCTGGCCAAGTCAGCCTCCAGGTAGTCCCTGCCTCTTGCACTGTGCTACCAAGGGTTAAAAGTTCATATAATTTGGCAGTACTTACCTAGTGTCCTCTCTGGCTTCATTCTCTTTTACAGATAGATTGTTCAAATACACTCCATATGTAATGTAAGTTTATCTCTCACTTTTTGGCAGGATATTGTGACCTTTGAACTGAAATATCCACAGCCTGCTATCATAACAGAGCTGCTGACATATCAGTATAACCCAGCTTGGCAGGCATCCCTGCAAATACTATAAAAAGTTTTATTGCTTAAAAAGTGCAGCTATTCCCTCCCTTGCACTCTTTTAAAGGAGCAAGGTTCATGTATATCGTGAGGAAGCGAACTGCTGTGAGCATGTGGAGGCAGCTGAGGCTGTACTTTTGAGGCTACATCTTATTGCCCTCTTTTAAAGAACAAAAGAAGGGGAAGAGGATGTGGAATGGCTCCAGGTAAAATCATGGATAGACAAAAGGTGAGATGCTTAACCAAACTAAGAGCAGAACTCATTCCTGTTGATGTTAAAGAAGGCAGCACAAGACCTATGCAGTTCTTCATCAGGGAAAGGTACAAACTCATAAGAAGAAAAGACAAATCAGGAAGAGAGGATATTTCTCAGAAAGATAACCCAGGTGGATATGAGGTCCACAAGTGAAATGAGAGGAGGGGTAAGGCATGGTTTCTGTTAGAATGTGTTGGTGTTATAATAAAAAGCTGATGGTAGCTAATCTAGGCTTCCATGAGTTAGCTGCAAATTAACTAACCATGTCTTGAGCACAGTGGGCTTGATCAACAGTTGCAGCAATGCAGAGTGCAGGGCAAGATTTATAATCTGTACCGAATCCTGTGTTACTTCAGTTAAGTATTGACAGTATGCATACTAGTAAAGTACTTAGCCTACGTATCATAGAATCATAGAATGGTTAGAGTTGGAAGGGACCTTAAATATCATCCAAGAGTTCCAACCCCCCTGCTATGGGCAGAGACACCTCCTACTAGAGCAGGTTGCTCAAAGCCTCATCCAGCCTGGCCTTGAACACTTCCAGGGATGGGGCACCCACAACTTCTCTGGGCAACCTGTTCCAGTGTCACATTAAATAATTTATTTTTAATATCTAATCTAAATCTCCCCTCTTTCAGTTTAAAACCATTACCCTTTGTCCTATCGGTACACTCCCTGACAAAGAATCCCTCTCCAGCTCTCCTGTAGGCTCCGTTCAGATACAGGAAGACTGTTATAAGGTCTCATAGGAGCCTGCTAGTCTCCAGGCTGAACAAACCCAACTCAGCCTGTTTTCATAGGAGAGGTTCTCCAGCCCTCTGATCTTCTTCGTGGCCCTGGATATCTTGGATAACTTAAATATCTTGAATATTTAACTTGAGTACTACAAATATTTTTCAGTTTATGGGAGTCAGGGTCTGGTAGCTAACGTCATACAATGCCATGGAGTCTCTTCCAGCACAGATGTAGGCTGAACCTTACCTCCTGGATTCCAGGGTTATGACTTGGCTGTGGTAGCAACTATCTTTGTAATTTCAACAATTAAAACAAGAAAAAAAGTTATGTTGCTAAGCAGTAGGACCAAGTGGCTTGCAAGTATTGTGAGTTGTGACAGAAAACAGGTTAGGAAGGCTCTGAAGGTTAGGAAGGGTCAGCCATTTATTCTGAGTTGTAAGGCATTGCTGACACGTGTCTGTATATTCTCTGCAGCCTTGGAGGTTCCAACTACAGGTTAACAAGACTTGGGTCACATTGGTGCTATAGGTCCTCAATGAAACACTGCAATTCAACCACTCTTGCACTGACTGTATTTCAAACTTTTTTTCACTAGTGCTGGATTCTGGTTTCTGTCATATCCAAGTGAGTTTTGTTTCTGGAGGTGATTATCCTTTCAGAGCTGCCAGCAGCTGCTAACAGTGATCCAAAACAACCTTCTAAAGCACAGTTCAGAGCATTTTTGTTTTCTTTATGCAACTTTAACTAAGTGGGGAGCAGAATTAAACTAGTGCTCAGGCTTAACTACACCTCAGCTTATTTTTTAAGCTTTATTAGATTTTGTTTAGTTCAGGCACCTATGATGTTTTCACTGAGATAAACAGCATCTCCTACGCCTCTCTGTCTCCCCAGGTTGCCTTCCCCCAGGATTCTCTGCTCTCCACTTTTCCTTTCTAGATTTTTTAAACAGATAGAAGTCCTTTGATCTCTAGCCATAGTAGTGGGACAATAAGCTTGTTAACCTTAGCCTGAACCAGGCAGGTAGGCACATTCAGATTAATAGCCTACCTGTTGCTCTCTGAAGGACTCTTGGTATCTCCCCTGGAGATATCTTATCTCTATCACTGAGCAAGCAGGAAATGAAACATAGATTCATAAAGTGTAAGCCCAGAAGGGACCATTAGAAGAGGTATTCTGATCTTATATATATCAGAAACCCTTTAATTTCACCCATTTATCCTTGTAGTGAGTTCAATAACTTCTATTTGACTAAAGTGAATGCTTCTCCTAACAGATGTTCCAGATTTAAATTGGTGCACTCAAACAAAAAAGTATCAAGCACGTAAACTGAGACAGGTAAAACAGCAACAGAAAAATAATACAGATGTCTCCCTCATTCCCTGTAATGCTGCCTGGCTGTGCTTTGATACAGACCTAACTTGTTTTAGTATGTCTGCACAAGTCACTCTAAAATTCACCCATGTCCAGTGTAAGACATCCTGAAAATTAAGACATATGTAGCACACAGATTAAGCACCATTACAACTTGGTTAAATAGATTGCACACCAGAGTATATCGAGATCAATTACAAAGTATCATAATACCCTATGCAGGGCTACAAAAAACTTTGGTTTGTAAGTCTAGATGGATAAATGAAAGAGGGCTACCCCAACAACTCTATTTTTTTAGCTCACTCTCCAGCTCAGTTTTCACTCACACTAACTTTCTCTGTCCAAGACATACTTCCTGTAGGGAAGTCTTGCATTAATCATCTCCAATGCAGTTAGTCCCACATGCTCACAGAGTGAGAACTCAGTCACCTCTCAGCCCTCTTTCATTTTGCTGTGGACACATTGTCAGTGAGTCCAGGTAGCGTATAAAGGAGAGCTGAGGCCAGCCAGGAAGTCATTACAGTAAGTGCAAAAGAGTAATGTTCTTTACGAGGCTTTGAATCAGAGGAGAGAACACTCCAAATCATCATTAACCAAATTAGCAAAACCATCTAGTAAAACTGATGTTATTGTCAAACATAAACCAATTTAATCCAGTAACATCTTTGGACATTTGTAAAATCTAATGAGATGAGGAAAAGTTTTTTATCTCTATTTATTACAATCGTGCATCTTCCTGATGCTTGACCATATCACCACTCCTTCATGGTGTTTGTAAGCAGACACTGAAAACAGGGAAGTTTTGAAAGATAACATACTCCCTGCTGGGGTACCATCTCAAGGAAGTTAATAAGGAATGTACCTCTGATTATAACATACTTTTCTAAAGACATTGCAACATTTAAAGTTGACTCCAGTCCAAGAGGTTAAGAAAGGTTGTATTTACATACCACTATTTGTGTGGCAGATTTTATACAAATATTGCCCTTCAAAAGTTATGAACATAGTTCTAGCCAGGTTAAATAATTTCAGGACCACGTTGCTTAGATTTATTTTCTGGTGGATGTAATCTGCAGTATGATCAATCATGCAACATTTCAGTCTGGGGAATACTTAACCATGTAAATCCAAAAGGCCAAATCCAAGGAGATTTTGAGCAGTCAATTTCCATCAGCTTCTGAATTTGAAAATATGCTCATATGAAATAATTCCATGAAGTCTGTTTTTTCACCTTCAGCATATTCTATATCTCTGGCTCTAGGAGATTCCTGTGAAATCTCTGCACTTCTTATTACTACCTAAATGAAATTATAAAACCCACAATGCTGTGAGAAAATGCATTGAAGACAACATGTCCATCCAAGGAGAATATTTTGCTGACACAGATCTAAATTTCATGACAACCCTGGTCTAACAAAAATTTTACTTCTTCTGTGCCAAGGCAGCTGTTGGAATTGGATTTTGCAAAGCTTATGAATTTATAGAACAAAATTAGGGAAGAATATACCTAACAATGGAAGGTAAATGAGGAGACTGTAAAATTCAGTCCATTTTCTTTGGGATTCCTTGAATTTCAAAAAAGCTAAGTCCATTAAGTTCTCATTTAAAAAAAAGACCAATTAAGTAATTTAAACAACAACATTTGAATGGATGTAGTTTGATTCCAGGACTATAGATCAGCACAAGGAGAGAATATGAAGGACATGGTACAATGCACACCCAGATGAATGGAGATTTCTGTGATGTCTTTAATTTCAAGCATCCCATCCAGGATTAAATCAGATGCTAGCTCACATTTTATATTCTATACTTATGATTGTTTTGGAGTAGTTCCTGCTGATAAGAATGTGTCCTAATGTAGCTCAGCAACTGGTCTATCAGTGTTAATAACTATCAGCAAACTAATTAATGTGTGCCTGCTGTGTCTATGTCAACAATATAAATGCCTTGCTACACAAAAGGTGTCAGATAGTAAGGTGGTTTTTATAAGTGGACCCTGTGTCCTGATTATCGTAGAAAGCTGAAATATCTTAAGATCATAACGCAGTTCAGGAAACAGAACAATATTTTCAATGTTTTATTCTTAAAGTAGTCTATAATTTTCAAAAAGGTAACAGACTTTAAATTTTATTCATTTTTGTATGTTGTTCTCCTTAACTCCAGTTCATATTAAGAATAAGTACTTTTTGCAAGCAAGAAGCCTCATTCTTTTAATTTATGCTTGTTTTATCCTGAAACAGCTTTGATAACATTTCTTTTTCCAGAGTGGCTGAGAACAGAATGAGTTCCTTTGACAAAATAAAAAGACATACAGAACTAAATTTGAGTTCTGCAGCCATCATAATAGACAGTCCAGCCATTTAAAGAATCTCATCTTGTCCATGATAACCTCTTTACATCAGAGAACCATCAAAGCTTTTACCTCATTATCAGTGTTTGCATGCAAGTGCAAATTCATGCTTTACTGTGAATATGAAGGAATCATCAGTGTAATGCCAGGCCCCTGTGTGCTCTGCTACATGCATTTTTTGTCTTTATTGCTTATTTAATATCATCATATTCAACAATAAAGGTCATAACATCTTCAGAAAAACTGCTCCTACTAGTCATGTGTGAGGAGTCAGAATAGGTTTTGAGAGAATATTATTATGCATACATATAAAAACCAATTGAGTGATTAAAGTTGTATCTTATTCTCCTGTAATATTCTCACTGTAGTATCCAATAAGCATTATGGAGTCTGCCTGACTGACATGAAGGCAAAGATTTTCTTACTAAGAGTGTAAGGGGCCTCTTCCAGGTTTGGAAAACACTGCACACTCCTCTACCAATTGTGTGATAGATGTTTACAGAAATCACTTAGGTTCCCAGTTCTTTGAAAATCTAAACTTTTTTATTCTTATAATTTGCTAGCCTATTAAGAGTGGTGAATGCTGTAATGGTCTTCACTGGTAACCAAAATGTCTAAAGGGGCAAAGTTCTGTTTGCCACTATCATCATGTATCTGCCTCCAGAGAGACCGCCCAAACAGACACCAAGCAGATGAGCCAGCATTTGCAGACAATAGATGTCACAAAACACTTTCTGCAATGGCAGAAGAAATGGAGTCCTGCCATCACAGTTGGACCATTGTGGACCATCCAACCCTTTGTTCATCACCATGAGCGCACGTCCCAGCTCACACAAAGCTCCTGACTCCTCTGTCCTGAGGCCAAGGAGACTCAGTGTTGCCTTCCCCAAGAGACTGCAGCCCATAGAGCTGGCAGGATGTGAACCCTCAGGGAGCTGTGGGGAGCCTGCAGTGGCCACAGCAGGGACAAGGCAGGATGAGGAGCACCCTTGCTGCATGTAAGGCACTGCCCTGAGCAGGCTTCCAGGGATGGCCTACAAACTACCCCTTTTGTTCCTTTTTGTGCTGAAGGCACTATGGCAAACACCCTTAGGCATTTACAATTTCTGAGATATGAGGCTGTGCGTGTAAGGCTGCTGCTTGTGACAGAGCAGTAAGGAGCTTGATGCTGAAGGTACCTGTCCCCACGCTCAGCAGCTTCTGAGCTGTGGTGAGCTCCAGTCCTGCCCACAGCCCCACGTGTCTGCACCTGTATGGCACCAGATGCTCCATTGTATTTTGCCCCTCAGAGCAAATGATACCCCAGGCAATATCTCCTTCTCACTAGGGTTACAAAGCATCCTGAATTAGAGAGAGCCCTTGCAGGAGCAGCTCTGGTGGCTGGGAAAGGTGGGCAAGCTGCCCTACCATGCTGGGAAGGTGACCTGGGGTGACTTGTGCAGTGGGGACTGTGCTGCCAGCACTGAGCAGCTGCTATTAAGGTCCCCGCTGAGAAGAGTCAGTTCTGCACATGTAATTGATGATTTTGAAATGTGACAGATATATTGATGCCCTGAGAGCCTACAGCCTCTGAGGGTGTTCATAGTTTACCTAATAATATCCTGAGTTGCTAAGACAGATGTAGTTGCTGCCAACAACAGGGAAAGAAATGGAGCCAATGATGAACATAATAACACATCCCCACATTGGAGCGAGGCAGCTGCTATGCACTGCAGAGCAGTATTTTTTTCCCCTGAAGGATCTAATACATGCTTTCTGTATATCACAGGGTTTGCTGATGCTTTGTTCAAAAAATGAAGTCTCTTGCCAAGTTCCTAACGGACTGGTAACATCCTTACCATGTATTTTAAACAGACTTTGTGGCAGATTTGCACTATGATAACTGGCTTGAGTGAAAGCTACTGTCTGAACTTGGGCCTCTCTTAGTCACCTTTTGATCATACGGAACTTATCAGTAGATCAGTGTGCCTGTGGCACCTGTGCGAGACTGATAATATCTGCATCACCTTATCTAATGTATATAACAGCCCTGTGGCAGCATGGTCTTTGCCATGATAGTTGTTCCCTTAAAGACCTCTTTAGAAGTTTGATCGTTTTTCAATAGGAGTAATTAATATTGGGAGTAATTAATTAATAGTGCTCAGTGATGTTGCTTTGACTTCTTTAATATGCTCCTTTGTACTTCACTTCATTCAATATTTGCAAGCAGTGTTTGCAGTGCACTCTGTTCCTGCCAGGCAATGAGCTATATGGCCCCTCTTTGTTTCTGTTGGTTTACCTACATTAGAGCCAGAAAAGCCTGTTTTGCTATAGCTTATTCTTTTATTTTTTTGAGTAAACACTGGTGTTCAAGTCTTCCAGTGACACAAAGCTTTGATTACAAAGAATGAGATCCACACATTTAAAATCCTAGCTACAGTTGTATTTAAATGCAATTGAAGCATATATGCCTTGACAGTAGTGCAGCGTTGCATGATGCTTGTCTGCTCAAAATCAATAGACATCTTGTGGCTAACCTAAAAGCTTCCCAGGCCCTGAAGTCAGGCAATGTACATTCTAACTTGAAATCTCAGAGCAGCTCACATCAGTGCTCAACAGTCTTGCCATTGGAGCAATCATCCGGAGGCGAGGGACCAGAAACGCAGGGTGTGTTATTTGAATGGAAGTCTTTCAGTTGTGCTCTGCCTCATTCCCTTTTCTTTTAACCATGTGGATCTTGCATGCCAAGCTGAGGAATGGCCAGGCAAACACTCTCCATTTTCTTTCTTTCCCACCCTTATAGACCCTACAGGAAGGGTCTATAACGCACTCTACAGGAATGTGGGTCTGAGCTCTCTCCACCTGAAGGATTTTCAGACACAGATCATCCCCTTCTTGGACCAGTGCCCTAATACCACTGGTCTATCATAAAAAAATGGCAGGAGCACAGCCAGCTGGCGGATTTCGAAAGGCAAAAGTTCAGCCCACCTGGGTAGCTGTGCCGAAAGCCAAAATATTTTCAGCCTGGATCAGAAATTAAAGTTCCAGAGTGAGTGGGAAGGATT
Source organism: Nycticryphes semicollaris (assembly GCA_013400055.1). Lineage (NCBI taxonomy): Eukaryota > Metazoa > Chordata > Aves > Charadriiformes > Rostratulidae > Nycticryphes > Nycticryphes semicollaris. The sequence goes on from VXBJ01006930.1 coordinate 889,859, forward strand.
CTGATCTCTGCAGATTTTCTGGCTATCCCTATGTGGTATCCTGTTCAGTGTCAGTTTTCAGAGGTAGTAGACCTCACTCCAAACCTCTAGATGATCTAGACATCTAAAATGGGTTGTGTGGGACACCATTTGGAAAGCAGGGGTAAGTGGCTAAAACCGCAGTTTTTTGATTTCTCTGCAAAAAATCTCAAACACTCAAGGGAAAACATCTTGTAACTGAAGCTAAATCTCATATTCTGCACAGATGCTCTCATTTGTCTAAAGTTAAAAAACTTATTAAACTTAGTGCCAATAATGTCAGCCTTTTGCTTCACTCAAGCAAACAAGATGACTACCCACCCCATCACAGTGATGGATATACACAACATATACTGCCATAAAAAAACTTCACTTAAACAGATTTTGAAGCATGAGGGCAATTTTACCATTTTTAAATAAAGTTAGAAATAAATATGTTTCTAGCAGAAATTTGATCCAGTTTTTCAGTTTTTCCCATCTCCTGGTGGGTTCTTGGAACATTTTCAGAAATTTTTAAAACTCCAATGATTGTCTGTGCATTTGTATTTTTGTTTCAGTTTGTAAGGGGAGTACTGTCATTCTTCCTGACACTCCAAGGAGAAGCCTTGGCTCTGATAATTATATGGTGGTTATGTTGGTATTCTTCGTTATTGTCCCATAAAGATGCCACCAACTAAGAATAGGATTCAGTTCCAGACTCTTCACCTTAGGGTCTGGTTAAGTGACCATTCACAGACCTCTATAGCCATTTGGGATGATCTGAGATCTAGTAACCGGCCTCCATCTGAAGTTCCAGAGGGCACACATCTTCTTCAAGTTCTCTGCCATAGCCTTCAACACAGTTAATCTCGGATGAACCAGGCTGTTTCATATCGTGAAAGATACTCGGAGCCATGTGTATAAACTCCTGTTGTAGCCTAGAGAACTACCGATCTCACCATAAAACAGACACCTTCATTTGGTCAGCTGAATAGCTTTTTAGATTCCACTGATGTTTAACCCACATAATTTCTATTAAATGTGACTGTACTTTTGCTCACTATCCTTTCCAAAATGATTAGTACTGAAAAGGTGAAATGAAGAAAACTGTCATTTATGCCTAAAAGAATCAAGTTCTCTCTGTCTTAAACTTGTAACTCTTGTGCATGTGAGTGGTTACATATCCCAAAGCATTGGAGCATTGACAGGGAGCAAACACATGGATGTGGGCACAGATTTGGGAGCTGTGAAAAGGTGTTTCCAAGAATGTCTTTTGATTCAGCATGTGACAAGTTTCTATTGTTTATTCACAACTGAAGTATGCTGATAACTGGTTTTCAGTGTCATGTAAGCCTTACCTACTGACAATGTAATCGGTTATAGCAAAAATAGTAATACTCCTCATTCAGGACAGTCTGTTGGTTCCTAGGCATTGTAGACAGGAAAATGCAAAACTAGCAACACACTCTTCTGGAAAATAACTTGAAAATTGTGAGATATAAATCAGTCACTCATATGTATTTTGCTCTGGTTTATGGCAACTGGTAAATCATATCAGAGTACAATTTCAAGACTTGTCACACGACTCTGCAAAAAATATTTCCCTTATCCTCAGGTTTGCACAAGGGTCTGGAAATACTGCGGACAGATGTGCAACTAGATGAAATTCATATCTAAGGCTTTTCCCTTGACAGCAAACGTCCCACTGATCTCAGTGGGGAGAGGATTTTGTTGCAAGAAGTCATGCGTTCTTAGGCAGACACTATAGTTCCTAAGTGAAGCTGCCACCGGTAAGTTCCTATTTAAGCAGGCTCCTTAAATGGATGAGAGATATGTACTTCGTAAACAAATTAAACAACTGTCTAAACACACCCACTACATGAATGAGACTACCTCAGCGGTACGATCCCTTCATTCAATCTCTGCTCGATAAATCTGTGCACAGAACAGCCAAGGGACATTTGCACATCATTGGAGGGAGAACGCAGGAGAAGTCAGAGCCAAATGCAGTAAATTTTCTAGCCATCAGATTCCTCTAATTCTACTGAAAATCACAATATAAAATATTGCTGCCCTTGGGAGTGGTCACCCCTGAAAGCAAACCACACAGCTCACAATTGGATCAATTCTGGCACTAGACAGATGGGTGGAAATTTGCTGCTTGATTCACTTGGACAATGCCTGAATTCTGCTTTAGTGTGAAATGATGTTTTCCTGTAGTAGTAAGATCTAGCTGTACATATGTATTTCCATAGACATATGTATTTAGTCATTCATCTTCTCCACAGTTATAGGTTTCTACCTAAGAAAATAAAATTAAAAATAATAAAAAAATGTCAAGCTTTTTTTTCTTTGGTTGTTTTTTGTTGTTTTGTTTTCATTTTTTGTTGTTTCGTTTTTTGGGTTTCTTTTTATTTCAGGTGAGTAGACAGTATTAGACATATAATTAATAGCCTTTGCTCAGGAGGTGAGATTTTCCTTTAAGTCAATTGGAAGTATTTTCTAAAGGAGTCTTGCAGAATAACTATTCTTGCTCAATGAATCAAGAAAACAAAGCATAAAAATGGGAAATGATGTGGTTGTGCAATGGTGTTTCAGGTCACTGATGGAGTTGGAAACCAGATCTTGAGTTGCAGCCCTGTGCCAGCCCAGCTGGATCATGCCTCTCTCCAAGTAGGCAGGTGTAAAGAGTGATCTGAACAGCTCTACTTGCCACCTGTCCTCTCTAGAAAACCAATCTGATATGAAGATAGGAAAGCTGCCAGTGATTTTCAGTGGCTGTCCATTTGGTGCTCTCAGAAACCTTTGCTGTGCTTCTATTAGTTTCCTCTTTGCTTCCTTTAAACTCCATGTCTTTATTTTGTTCTCTTCAGTTTTATTCCCACCTGCTGCCAAGAGGACACAAGTCTCCAAAGACTACATTCCATGATCAGCTGTCAGCAGCTGTTCTATAAGTACAAACACTTCATCCCTGCATGTTGCTCAGGCTGGGACCTGCCCTGTTGCCACGTGCTCTCCAGCTGAGATGCTGTGTCCATACTGCTTGCCCTTTGAGCCTGAAGTTGTGGAGGGGGATCCCCTGCTCGACTCTATGAATTGACTCCCCAGTGTTAACCCATGTATGAAATCATCTCAGATAATTTTAGACAACTAAAAGAGCGTTTTGGTTGGAGGTTTTGTATCATGTCTCCTTGTACAGTCAATTAACACAGACAGGCATTTCCAGAGGACATTTCATCCCAAAGGTTGGACTCCAGAAAATATGATAAGTAGCCTGTGTGTCTTTCTGCAGTCTAAAGACAGAGCTTAACTAACTAGAGTAGACAAGTCGTATTATAATTAGATAGCTGTCATTAGGTGAAGTAAAATCTACCTCTAATATCTTCACACCGTTTTTTCCCCATCTGTTAACTGGGACTAATACAGCCATCAGTGGAATGCCAGGTGTCCACATCTATTAATATCTGCAATTATGGGGAGATCTTTCAATGCATAACTCTGTGAAAGTACGAAGAACTCATTATTCACAATTGTGACAGATGGCAGAACTGTTTTGGGGCACAGTTTACTGTAAATATTCTGTATATTATGTTTTGCTAGGAGGTGTAACTAGGTAGCGGGGAGGTAGGATGATTGCTTACACTATCTTGACTAAGTTCAGAGGGTCCAGTAAGGATGCCACAAAGAGGAGGCAGCTGGTCTAGACTTTACCATGAACAGCTCAGTAGTCTTGGCTAGGAGTGGGTCCCAGAGGGCTGCATGGGGCAACAGAGGACCTAGAGATATGGTTAGCAAGGGAGGGCTGCAGTGGGACAACCTGTGGATTCCCAAAAGGAGCAGAGGGTTGGTATGTACTGCAGGATACAGACAAAAAGCAACGCCTCTGGTGTTCCTGGAGAGACAGAGGAAACTGTGTGACAGTTACAGTAGTCCAGAAAGATGCTGAAAACTACTGGACTGCAAAGCACTGGAAAGCAAAATTGGAAGAAGCCCCTTGGAAAGGCATGGTGAGGAGGGAGATTTACCTTCCAATCTTTTAATTTAATGTATCTCACCCAGCAACACTGAGTGCATGCCATTGAAAGAGGTATTTTGCTCTTATTTATTGTTTTTGCACTTCAACAAATCTTGCTTTTGAACCATTGCTATCTTTAGATGTCTTTCAGTGTGCATGCTCTAAGAAAAAGCAAGGTAATTTCCGCTCTGGCCCACAGGGATTCATGTCCCAAACATCCTTTCCTCTCATGCTATTCACACCAGCGTGTGTGGATCTCAGCTACAGTTGGGAACAGTATCTGATTTTAGTGAAGATCCACATGCAACAAGCATTTAGTCCTTTGCGGGGGTTCTTGGGCTGGAGCCTTCACGTGAATTTACTATTTATTTGACAATTTTGTTTACAAATTGATTTTACAAATGCAAAGTTACATTTGAAAGTAAACAAACTGCTATTGAAATAAGGCAGCTACAGAGCTGAATAAGCTACAGAGGCAGCTACTGCAGAGCAGCAAAGCGTTTGCTGTAAATCAATACTTTCACTTGACTAACAACGACTTCTTCAGAAATGTATGACTGATGGACTTCAATGAACACAGCCTTTAAGCTGATGGAACTGGAATGCCTTAGGCCAGTAGGGAATTTGGCCCAACACCTGCAATTAATATGAATTACCTTGAAATAAGAGAGTATTTTCATAATCAAAAAGGTTCTTTGCTTGATGTCAAATTACAGGCAGAAGGCCAGTTTTCCTGCTCTGTCATACTTAGCTCAAGCCGTTTTGACCTTGGCAAAAATAATAAAAAACTGAGTACTTGGGATGTAGCATGGCAGAAATAGATATCAGAGCAGCTGGAAATGTACTTTCTGAAAAGGTTTGAGATATGCAGAGGGCCAGGTCAGGGCGCAAACTTAAGAAAGACATATTTAGCAGATTTACTGGGTCTGAAATGAGGTACTGATGTGCTGAAATGAGACAACTCTTTGAAGTTCAGGGATTTTGACAGATATTTTGACTCTGTTTTTGCATTGTATATTCGTTACAGAGAAATTTTGCAGCCTGAGGGTTGTTTGTGCACGGTGTAAAGCAGTGCAGAATAAGACTCACCACTGTACCACCCTACCCTCTCAAGTCTGTATAAACTTGATGAATTAAGTAGACTCACACCATTCTGTACCTTAGATTTTCTACGAAATAAAACCCATACATGCTCTTCTACCTGTATTCGATTCCCTTCCCTTTTTATTGCAGGAATAGCACACCATTTGCACCATAATATATGGAAACTCACTGCTCACACTTCTGCTGCAAATGTCAGCGTAATGTGCAGCATCTGTTTACAGCTCTCATGAACTATTATGCTGAGGCACAGCTTCAGTCTGGTGTTAAGAATTATTTGGGTGTTCATAACAGTTTCTTTGACTGAACTGATGTCTTGTCACATACACACAGCAATCCATGATGGACTGAAAATTTCAAGGAAAGGGGTAGCGTAGAGCAATTTCATTGCTTGCTTATTTCTTTTTTTTTTATACTGAAATATCTTCAAGCAAAGCAATTACTGAATATTCAAATTATTTACCTAATAAAATTTCACAAAGACAGATGATTGCCCCTAGGAACTGCTCAAACAAGAGAATTTCTGTAAGAAGCACACTTAAGATCATGAGCACCAGAAGCAGAGTACAGCTTACATTAGCAAGCAATTTCTTTCTAGAGACAGATGACAGCGTATTCATTTTTTCTTACATATAACCAACTGAAAATTGGGACGCAACCTCTGACAACAAGTATTTAACTCAAAAGACCTGGAAACCTCTAAAAAAAATATTCTGAAAATCCACATGAGAATATGCACAATTTTAAAACATGTTAATTTATACAGTTCTGAACCATTCAATTAAGCTCATGCTCAAAATGGTTTCCTCTGACAGGAGCTGCCTACCATCTGTTAAGTCAACTATTTCTATTGCCAATGATCTTAAGTTCATCGTTTATGCTAGAGTGATTGAGATTCTTAATCATAAACATCATCTGTTCTTTTCCCTCCCTGTCCTCCCTCTCTTAATTTGGGTCATGATTTTTTGGGGGGCTTTCTTAATCAGCAATTTCTGAAAGTGAAACCTCAGGAATAAAGAAAGAACAGCCTGGAAAGGGGAAAAGGAGAGGTTCTTATTGTTGCCTGCTGGTTTACGGTGATTTTTCATTGACCACAGTACTACCAGCTCGTGTGCATTTTCCTTTCATTAGATACACTACCACAATTAGGAGGGATGGTAACTACAGCTATAGGTCATCTATTCACTCCCTTTCTGCATGTCAGTGTTTTCCATACAGACAAGAACCTTTTAATTTTCATAAAAGGGTCAGGTGCCTGAGGAAGTGCAAAAGACATCTGAATCAGCAATATTTACTTCAATAACTCCCACCAGTTTACTCATACAGATCCTGCTGGCCAAAATATGATCTGGGGCTCTTATATCCTGAAAATAGCATATTTTTCCAGACAAGCATTTATGTTCAGCTGAAATTAAAAACCATTTCAAACAAATGAAGAAGATTGTCCTGGTGCCTTGTTAGTGCTTTCTGAAGTTGTATGACTAAGCAGAAGTCCAAAGATTTGCTGCTGTCTTTTTCCATTTCATTTGCTGTTTCTGCATTTCTGGTACTCGTATACACATATACAGCTTTTTCTGGCTGACACATCCCATGGCCCATTCCCTCTCCCCCATCTTTGCAAACATACAGCTTTGCCAAGGCTCTCCTGCCAGGAAAAAGCAAGGAAAGGAGAGGTGTTACTAACCCCCCTTTTTACTAACCCTCCTAACCCCACATTTCTGCACAGATGCTGAACACATCCTTCATGCTCCATAGGTGCATGAGGCACAGAAATTTATGCTTAAATTCTTGCTGCTGGTTCTGGAGTCCACTGGGTCATATGTTTATCCCCAAAGGGTATATGCATTGGCCACGTGATGCTCATCAAGCCTAGCTGGTGCAGATTCTTCAGGGCTACTGAGGAGTCAATAATCATCTGCCACCTGAGAGCCATCATGCTTGCTTGAACAACGTGGATTGTAAGAACTTCTCATGGCTCATTCCACTCTCACCCTGTCTCCTGCTGTGTGTTTTGACCTAATGAATCAACTCAGGCTTTGTAATGCAATAAAAGATAGCAGGGAATACGAATAAATTAATTATTGACTTTTTAACCATATATTTCAGTGTTGTTCTATTTCTCTTTGCCTTTTTCGCTGTGGGTAGTAGGCATCTTATCTGTCTATATGAAGAACTGAGTGAAATTCAGCATTGAAGACAAAAGGGTTTTATCAGCTGGGTAGCAGTGAGGGTGCTATTACTTTTGCACCACCAGCTGCTTGCTACATGAATGATTTATGAAAGTGTGACTGTCTGACTTCACATTAGCTTCTGCTATTTCAGCACCCCTATTAGCAAGGATATTAACAAAAATTATCATTCTCCTGTGTTTGAATAAGAATTTAGAACCTTATCTTACTCTTATAAAGCAAACAACAACAACAAAAACTCAAATAGATTACATTAAGAACAAGATACAGTGATGTACTGAACTTCCACAACTCCCACTGAGACAATGGAGTGAAGGTGCTCTGCATTTCCTGGGATGGGGAAATCTAGTTCACTCAGTGCTCTGATAAATTATAAATGCACTGTTGATTTTACAGCTAGGTCTTGATGAAGGGTATATAGTGCTGGAACAATCTAAGAAGGATCAGAGTGGACATTTAAGTTTAGCAATATTCACTTGATATGCAAAAATGAACCCACATGGCATGATTTTCTAAGCTACTTGGAATCTGTTTTGAAGTGTGTTACCATTTTCATGCTATGTTACATTTCCAGAAAGAAATGCAGCCTTTTGATTGTACTGTACAATATTCCACAGTCATTTCTTCTCTAACATATAACTTATTTACTTAAAATATGTATTGAAGCTCCAAAGCTAGATTCAAGTTCACTAGCAATGTGATTTGAACTCTGAACAACGAAGACATAACAGAGGAGACAAAGCTGCTGTTTTAGCATGAAAAGTGAATTCCCTTGGCTAAAATGTAAATGCATTATTACTTTGCTGTTCTGACACTAAGGAATTGCAATGTAATTAAGGCTGATTTGTTTTCTATCACAAACTCTGCTATTTAATTTTGTATCTACTTTGTTATCAAATTTAACATCATCATAATAATATAACTTAAATCCCCCACATAGTAGGTGTTTAACCTGCTCCTCCACATGAAAATAGACTGAGTTTCATGGTATGTCATTGCTGCAAGAAAAGTGCATGTTACGTCTTCCATGACAAAGATCTCAAAGCAAACAGAAGAGATATATCTTCATGAAAAAACATGTGCTACCATGACATGGACATTTTCTTCCCTCTAGCTTTGGATCTTGAAAATTAGGATGTGGTTATTAGAAATGCCTTTTTAAATTCATTGGTAATCCACAACTCCCTTGGAGCCTGTGAGTGCGTTCATTGCAGCGACAGCCATTTCCTGTGACCGCGGGGTGAAGCTACAGTGGTATTTATTGTTATGAGGAAAGCACTACAATCAAGGATCAGATCCCCATAGCTACTTAGGTGCCTAAGGCTAATGCTGGCATTTCCAAATCTGCAGCTGCTTTTCTACTCTTCCTGAAGGTGACTAAGTTTTCCCCCTTCAGTGTCTGTAAAGCTGACTAAAGCAGCAAAGCTGTTTCACTGATGACTAATTGCTCAGAGACCAAGGTCAAGCTGAGGCCCAGAAGATTCCCAGAAGTTAAGTTCTCAAGAAAATGTTAATTTGCTATAGAGAGGAAAATATCTAGGATTTTGTAGCCTCCCTTTTAAAGTCCCATAGCATGTGCAAGGAACACGGGTGGTACATGTCCAGAGGTAGGGAAGGGTGGCAAAGTCCTGCTTTTGGCTGTGGCTGACAGGGAAAATGGTGCTTTCCATGAAAGATGTGGCAGGAGAAACAGAGCTGTATATGTCAAACTGCATATCAATGAGGGCAAGTCTGTGCTGATAGCAGTCTCACAGCTGGGGCTAGCCTGCTACCACTGAACTGGTCACATCCTGCTCCTCTCTAGTTACAACCCTGGGATGAGGGAGAGGGGTAGAATGTCATCCCACAGCTTTATACTCTGCCTATGTCTACTTGTTCTTGCTTGTTGCTCGTTTTGCCTGCCTACTGAGCCCTGCTGGTGCCCTCCAAGCTCAGCTGAGCTTTTGTATGGAGATGGAGTTGACAATTGTAATTGGCAGAGAAAGAGCAGAGCGGTATCATCACAATGACCATTGGAGATGTGCACATGGGGTTTGGTTGCCAGGGCTTGAGCTGTCTAAGCAGATGATTTTATGTGTGATTGAAGTCAAGGGGTTTTGGTGGAGGACTGTGAGCAGAGGATTTCTGTCAATCAACTGGCTCCACCATTTCTCTCACTTAGGCTACCCCCTTTTCTTCCCTTCTCCTTGGTATTTTGCTCCTGACCAGATGGCTTCCTACAGCACTTAAATGTGGATGGGGACCCTGAGCTCTGGCTCCGGCTGATGACTCTGAGCACCAACAGCTTGGAAGTGCAAGCCATAGCAAAGCAATAGGTTGGGCAGGAGGTAGAAATAAAGCACTATCACCCTGTCAAAATACAAATGATTTTACTTATCAAGTCTGGTAGTCCTATGAAATACTGAGTATCCTCAAGTCCCAGAGAACTCTCCCCACACAGCTTTCCCCCTGTAAAGTTATTAAAATATGACTGTCTTTTTTTTTTTCCCCATTATTATTACTCATTGACAGAATGAAAGCACCTAATATGAGTAAATAAGGATTATCTTCGCTTGCCACTTGACACATTGAAGCCCTCTTAGAACTGTTCCTATTCGTTGTTAGGAAAAAAAAATCATCCTTGTGTGGAATTTAGATGATAAAATTGGTCAGCAGAGGTTTATTTGTGGCTGGATTAGGAAAACTGTTCTATAATAGAAATACAAATTGGACTGTAATCACATTGATTTTGGTAAACATTGCCATCCTCTTCTCTGTGTGTATGTGTGTGCAGGTTAATTAGAAAGTTCATAGCCTTGCCTGTGGAAGTCCACCTTTTCAAAAATGTAGATTTGAATTTGGAAGCTTAATGAGATCTACAGAAATCTTACAGTATTTTCTGTTCAAAGTCAGAAGGCAGAAGAAGTAACACTGCAGCCTGTTTCCTGACCTTTTCTTGAGCAAATTGACTTGCTTGGATATGCAAGGCAATTATTAACTCCATAGACAGTAATTACATCCATATAATATTTATTGCACACTAAAAGAAAAAAAGGAAATTAAAATTCCATGGTTGAGTATTCAACACACAAACAACATCAGCATGACTGCTGCTTGTTTTTCACTTCTGAAGCCCAGAATCATGTTTTTCAGAGAACAAGCATCCTGCAGGGTAAAGCTTTAGGAATCATTGCAGAGAGGTCCACCACTCAAGCTCAGGGAGCATCTGAGAGCAGTAGCAGGGGATCATTTTTATGGGGATAAGCAGAATACAGGATGGCACAGTTTCTCACTGAGTGTGTATCTTGCAATGGAGGAGTGTCCAATGCTGGCAGCTTTGGGCTCCACTCCTAGGTCTGGAGAGGAGTGCGCATAACCTTACCTGCCTTTCTCACACCTATATGAACATTTCTGTTTAGATACATCTCAAGACTGCTTTCTGCATACTCTACTCCAGTCTTAGTCTCTGTGTTCATTCTAAGTCTATTTGCCTGGCTTCACACCCCAAAAGTAGCTTTCCTGCATGGCTATTTTCAGTACTCTAGTCTCTTTCCTTCAGTCTACTTATCCATAACTCCATGACCTTCCCTATCTTTATTTTTGTCAGTCTCTTTTCCCTTCTTTGCCTTCTAGTCATCCATTCCCTACAGATTCTGTGTCCTCATCCCTCTACTGTGACTACTGCAGTGATTTCTGACATCACCAGTTCTCCTACAGCTTGTGACAAGTTTTCAAAGGCTGCCTACTACTCTGTGAAGATCAAACCCCCCTACCAGCTTCCATACAATTTTCTTTTAAAAGCTGTCATGAGAAAGAGGCATTGCCTTTTCTCCTTCCTCAGTTTTTGTATAATAACCTGGTTTGTAGACCTCTCATCTAAGAAGAAAACTCATCCCTTTTTTCAGATTGAAGCACCCAGTTATGCATGTTTTATCATTTCAGCAACGTGATGCAAAATAAAACTTCACTGAGTAGGAATGTGGCACAAAACCTAGGCTGTCTAACCTACTAGCTGGACCACTGGGCTGAGGCTTGATTCTTGCCTTTGTCATCAAGAATGTATCTGCATTTGGTCTTAAAACTCATGAAAATAAAATCACAAAGACTTCTTGAAACGCAGGGATCCTTTTTTTCCATTTTGTAGAAATGCTTCAGCCATCCTGTTATCAAATAAGATTCTTTTCTCTGTATACCTTGCCCAGTGTACCTGGTACTTTACCTGTATGGTCACAGAGTTCGTTCTGGACTTTAACGTGAGACGGTAAGTCCCATATTTTGCAGCAAACAGTGGGCCAAACCATCTGAGTTGCAATAGTAGTACTACCCTTTACCTCAGATTTTCCTGTGGCCCTGAGAAAGTCTTTCAAATCTCTGAATGGCTCAGTTTGGTGGTGCAAAGCCTAGCTATACATCTCCAACTTTTCTAGGAATTTTTATAGGTGAATATCACAATGGTCAGGACAAAGAAGTTGCAATGACAGTGCCTAGTGCAAGACTTTGAAGGTCTAATTTGCTCAGAATTGACTTGTGACTCTCCTCAAGAGTATTCCTGAGGGATTTAGGAGCCATGAGAGTGCAGCAGTTGATGCAATAGGAAAACTCGGGCAGCATCCAGCCCTGGGAGCATCTTCCAAGAAACCCTTCTGACAATGTTCATTATCCAACGATGGGTGTATGCCTGCATCAGCAGGAATGTCTGAACCATACCCTTGCAGCAGTGCTGCAGGACTTTCTGCTTTTTTAGATAAACATTACACATGTAGGCAGCATCAACACTCTGACCCAGCTCTCACATCCCAGTGCAAGCAGGCTGTGTCTGTGCTGGGTTTTCTGGGAGGGATTCCAGTGTCTGTGTGGATGTGGATCCTGCAGACTTTCTCTTGCCCTTTCCAAGGATAGGGTGTGATGATGGTTGCAGGCACAGAGGTTGATTTCAGCTGATGTGGGTCAGTCAGGAGCTTTAGCACACTTCAGTGTTTCTCCAGCATTAAGAACGCCTGTCACCCCAGAGCTGTGGTATGCATCCACACAGAGCTGTACTGGTGGATGTATGGTTGCAGCACTTGCCCCAGCAATTCAGCTTTCACCTGTAGTGAGCTCCTCTTCTGACCCTGCCAGCTAAATATTGACACTTGGGGTTTGCTGGCAACACAGATCTGCCTTGAAACCAGTGTGTCTATCACTCCTTGGGCTGCTTGGCTGGAAAAAAAGTTAAAGTTTCTGTTGAGGGCTCAGTAACAAGGCCACAAGAAGTACTTGACTATCAGACAGTCCTAGTCCTGTAACCTCCTTGCCTATTACCAACTTTTCTGTGTCTGGGGGTGTCTGATGTGATCATTTCCTACACAAATTCTGAGAAAACTTTCCTATTGCCATTGTGGACTCTCTTCAAATTTGGCATCTGAAAAGCCCCAGGTAGGAGACCCTGAGCTGGTGCTAGAGAATTCTACTGGCCAAGGGTTACAGGTCCTCAAAACTTCAAGGATGACTGATTTCTTTTTGCATTTTCCCCTCAGAGAGCAGGTTGCCCATTTGCTCAGTCAGGCTTGGTACGTAGATACATAAACTGTGTATGACTCCATGTCCTTCCAGAGGTGTTTGGTGCATGGTGACCAAAGAGACAGCATCCTCTGAAAGTCTGCTTGCTGAGCCATAAGCATGACTCGGTTCCCTACACATACGTATCTAGTGCTGCTTGAGATGTTCTGTAGTATCCAAGACACCCAGAGAAATTGCATGTATTACACACAGCAGCCCCATAGGGCACAAAATCATTTAGAGCTGAGAGACTTAAGGGGTCTACAACCACTAGACACTCATGTTTATGCACCCAGGCTGTGCATGGCATGGGTCAAATGGTGATGGGAAGGAGGAGGAATTTGCCAGGTGATTTATCTGAATCCAAGGGTCTGCAGTAATGGAGCCTGTGGGACTTGGACAATTGGAGACAGATAAAAAAGTCCACTCTGGACTGTTCTCAGTGAGATGGTCCTCAGGAAAGCTATACAAGAGTTGTTGCTATGTGCCTGTTCCCTCATAAACTTTACCAAGCTTTCCAACAAAGTCCATCAGAGCTATCACAAGTGTGCACTATTCATTAGCTGAACTAAATCCTCATTAAGTTTGTGTTTGGTCTTTCTTTACTTTTTGGGTGTTTTTAAGTTTAAAAAAGATAAACTAGCATTTGCACATCAAAGTGTGAAGAAGTGAGATGTTTTTACATGTGATTGGTTAGAAAATTTCCCCAGCTTGATAAATTTGGCATGATATGACAATAACTGCTACATAATCAAAGGCATAAAGCAAATCATGGCTAAAGTGTAATGAAGAGATAACTTGTATTTTGCAGAAATTAATATTAGGGAGTTGTGTTATAACCTTATCACAGTGTTTAAGTGTGGATGATAAGCATCTAAATATTACATTAATATTAAAGTCTGCCACTTTGTAACCTATTTCAATGATTAATTACTAAGAGAGGATAATAAAGTTGCAAAGAGGTGATATTTCATTAGTAAATTATACTGTCCACACTCAGATTTCTAACAGGCAACCTTCTACATCTGTGTGCCCTAAGAACAGTTACAGTCACTCTGACTGAAACTGCCTGCTCTGCATGGCTGCTAGATCTTGGATTCTTATGGAAATAGGTAAACATTAAACCTGCAGTATGTACCTACAGCTGGTGACTTGAATATCTTGTTGAGGTGCTTCTGTTTAAGAGTGGAGGAAATGTATGTTTTACTTTTCTAAATTAAAAAAAATTGAAAGAGATGCATCCATTCCAGAAAATTACCTAAAGAAGAAATTTATCTGGAAAAAAGTTTAGGAAAACAAATAAAGACATGCCATGTCTTCTCACTAACATACAAAAAACTGCAGACTTTGAGTTAGAATTATGTTAGAAGACACCAGACTTTTTATACACAAACCAGCTTGCTTTCTGGATGCAATTTGTACTGAAGATTATATTTATTCATAATTATTTTCTTTGGCAAAACAAGATTGGTAATGGTAACTGATTAGTTAAGCGCTGGTGCTCATTTCCCACTGGTTAACAAGAGCCTGTGCATACACAAGGTCTCGTGCATTTTTCAATGGCAGGAAAGGCAATTTTCTTTTTTGGCAGCTCCCAAATGTCATTTTGCTGTAGCACCTATGTTAGGAATGGACAGAATTTCTGTTAGTGTCTGGGACGTTTTCCAATTAAATGAGTTGGAGCTGACAGGACTTGAATGAGTTATTGTCTGGTTTTATGTCTTTTTAAAATTTGACTGCTTGATTTTTTTAGCACTTCAGCTGTGTTGTTAGCATAACTTAGTCTTTCTGTTAACTTTTGCAAAGTGACCTATCCGATTCCAATTTTATATGCAGCCTTCACTTAATCTGATTTCAACAGCAGCTTGATTCAACAGCATTGTATATCTGGGCCTCTGGTCCTACATATCTGCTCTAATTCCCATTTAGTCAATCAGATTCTTTTATTTTAATAAGATAATATTTTAATATAGATAAAAACCTAAAAAAGAGAATTGGTCTTTCCACTTCAGCAAGAAAAAAATACATCATGTTTGCATAGAGATAAACATTATAACTAATTATCATTAATAAATTATTAAATGCATCTTAAAATTAAAAATGAATAAGTACTTAGTGCCAACTATTAATTACATTTTAAAAGAAACTCTGCTTTTCCTGAAATGGCATCTATTTTAGTTATGGATTACAGTTTCTTACATCAGTTTGCAATGTGTCTGTTGTGTCATTCACTCTTGTGTTTGTAATGATAATTCCTTTTATGAAAAGATACCCAATACAAACTATATGATATATATAGTACACTAATTTTTCTGTCCAACAGAGAAGGCGTCTAAACTGTTACCTTGCTTACTCAGTTTATTTCTGTCAATTATTTATTTCATGCAAGTTTTTCTAACCTAATCAATTTTCACACTTTTTTTTCTACAGTCAGGCTTGGAAAGTAGAGAAAATCCAGTTAGCTGAGGTGACGACTTAGGTTAAACAGAATAAGGAAATCTGGTATACTGTTATTTATCAAATGCTTACTGAATACCAAGGAAAGTCCTCTGTTCCTGATTTCTGTGCAATTTATGTGTCAATCACATTGGGCATTTGGTATTATTTATGCTTTTTGAAGTCAGGCCTTTGTTCTTCATTCATTTTATGTGAGTGAGGGTATTTTGGTTTTCCCTTGCTAAACCAAAAAATCCCATTTTTGCGTTTTGTTCAACACAATGAAAAAAAGGCCAATTATCCTGGATTAGGAATATTTAAGCATACGATCTGAAGGCAGAAACTCACCAGCCGGGTGCCAGATGAGTTATTGCCCTGGATGTCAAAATGCTATAGCATTCCATTCGATGCACTGAAATTCATGAAGAACCAGGACCCTGCCTGTGCACTGTGGTGGTTCTGCAGCTTGTTTGTTGAGTGCTAGGTATGCACGGCCACAGATTCCTCCCAGCAGAGATGATGGCCCCCAACTGATATTCAGAAACCAGCTGAGCTTCTTTCATCCCACATCCTGGGGAACCAGAGTAACTATGGTTCTAAGATCGTAGTAGGTATGCACAGACATATGTGCGTTTCTTAAAAAATGTGCTCCCTAAAAAAACAGCCCTAAAGCTCATTTCTTTGGGAAAATGAGAAAGAACAGATGGTGGGGTCTTTTTCACACTAAGCTGCGGTCACCAGAGACTCCTTGGGGATTGTGTCAGAGACATGGATGTCAACTCTCTCCAGGGCCACTGCCACCACAGCTTTTCTTGGAGCAGTAGTTGAGGGGTTTGCTTTTAGCCTGTAGGTAATTGTGTGTAGCTACTCTCACCTTCAGAGCAGCTTGTACTTTCATGTCTTCTCTGCACATAAAAGAATGTCAGGAAAATAAGGAGATAACAGTTGTTAGGGTCTCGAAAAGCCAAGCTCCCTTATCTCTTTCCCTTTTAGGGTATTTGCTCCGAAAGAAACATTGTAAGATCTACAGCTACATATATATGGAGGGTAACCTCAAACCTCAACCAAAAATCTTGACTGAAATGGTTATTTAGCTTCAGTGGGTATCCTTTCTACACTTGGTACCTCCAGATGATATCTTGTCAAGAAACTGCACAAACAGCAGTGAGCATGCGAGGAGATGAGCAGCTGTGGTAGGGAGAGCATGTAGTTGAGTAGATATTACAGACAGATATGGGTAGATGAAAAGACATGTAATGTGCAGAGCGATGGTTTGTAGCTCTCAGAATTACCTCCACCATGGGATTTATTTTCGGTAGAGCAGTAAAGGGGTTTTGGCTTTTTTTGTTCTATTGTTATTAAAACTTGGTGTCTTGCAGCCCCAAATAAAGAGACCACAACAATAATATGATAGATTGGAAATAAGCATCAGCAAAGGACTTGGTTTTCTCTTCAGACATGCAAGATTTTGAAGCTTTTTTGTTAAACTGCAATCACAGTTGAAATTTGGAGTTATCAATTACTAATATCCTTGCTGTAATTTCCTTCAAATCGTTAGCCAGCAAACACAACTGGGATAATGAGTTTCTTATTGTCAGTGAAACTGAGCAGACATTGTTATTTAAGCAGAATAAGACTTCTAGTTCAATCAATGTTTCTTGCTGTCTTCATTGTTCCTTACCTCAGTTTGGAACCTCTCACACACTGAATAACCAGTCCTACTATTCATCTAGTAAAAGCCTGATGTACCTGACTCCTTGTTATTTTATTTGGTGTGGTTTTAAATATTTTTTCTCTTGTTAATGTCTGGGGAAGAGATTTGGAAGGCTTTTCTGCTTTTCCAGTGTTTGTAAAGCAGCCAAATGTTGAATTATAGTTATCTCACTGGGAAGTTTAGAAAGAACTTCAAAGGATCTTAGCCCTCAGTTACTGATAAAACTTAATAGATATTGTTTTACATTTTTATTGCAGAGATTTGCCTTTTCATAGTGTTAAGATTTTCACATTCATACTCACATTTCAAAATCGGTTTCACATTCAATCACACAAAATTTTGAAACTTATTTGGCTAAAATAAAAGGCATTTGTCTATACATAAACACCCATGATGATCTTCAGTTGGATATTTATGGACTTCCTATATTAGGCCTTTAGGTAAGTGGATTTCTCTTCCCTTTTCGTAGAATCGTAGAATGGTTCAGGTTGGAAGGGACCTTAAATATCATTGAGTTCCAACTCCCCTGCCATTTCCAGATATAAACAAGCTAATTTGCAATGGAAATTAAGCTTGTGCTTAAATATTGTGTTGAATTGGGCGATTACTTGTATGTTAAAAATGAATGATTGTGTTTAGTTTTGATTTGATTCTTTAGCATACAAAGGAGCTGTGTAGATCTATTAACATGCACAACAGCAAAATCAGCTGGCCAACTTTCTTACTCGATGATTCCTTTATATTTTTCGCAGTTTATATAAACAGGGATTTAAGCAAGTGTGAATACATGCAGGGAAATGTAAATCACAAGCTACATTGCACATGGTTTAAAGATTTGTGCCCCATTCGATATGATGCCTGGCAACCCAGAGCTGGCCCAGCTTCTGCTACCCAAGCCAAGTGAAGGCCAATCCCATTTAAAGCAGGAATTCTCAAACTTTTAACAAACAAGTCATTAACTGCAGGATGTAAGACAATACAAACGATGTCTTTCAGGGAAGATACAAAAAGGTGTAGCAGAAAGATACTTCTGCAGTATGCAGGTATGCAATAACAGCCCTATTTTGCCTGAGGCTGCATATCTCCTTCCCGTACTTACAAAGCAAATGAAAAGAGCAAAACTACATTTTCACAGAATGATAGAATGGTTCAGGTTGGAAGAGACTTGGAAGGTCATCTAGTTCCAAACCTTCTGCCATTGGCAGGGACACCTCCCACTACACCAGCTCAAAGCCTCATCCAGCCAGGCCTCGAACACTTCCATGGAAGTGGGAGCTTCATCCTGGGATGAAGTGTAGTGCCTTGTACAGCACTAGGAATGTTACTTATTGACTGAAGTGAAGCAAGGGATAAAAATGTTGAATAACACTGGTTAGGGGATAACTCTCTCAATATATCAGTAAAATTCCATACGTTCATTGATCTCAGTCATTGTCTTGGGGGTTCTGAGAGAAGAGTTTAGGGGCACAGTAGATATCTCTAAAATAATGTATTTTTTAAGGAAATGTGAAGGAAGATTTCAATAGGCTATGAATCCTAACCCCCTGGAATGACCTGTTAAACACAAATTATTACCTGATATCTATGATACAGAGTATTTGTTAAAATTTCCGCAATCATCAAGGCATTTATTCATATAAACAGATTGCACCCTGATTTTTCTAATTATTCAAAGTTAAACTCTCTTTAATGCTCCATTCCCAAAGGGCATATCTTCAGTACTCTTTGTTAACTCAACGAGTGCTTCTATTACAAATGACAGCAATGGTCTCCTACTGCTGATCTTCTGCCATTGTTTCCTCTTAGAGATTTTCTGTTAGTTTTTTTCCAAATGAGAGACTTTAAATAGCCACTTTAATTTCTGCCATAGCTGGGCCACTACTTAAGTGAATAGCTTCAGGAAGTATTCTCACCATCATTATTATTCAAAATATCCAGAAACATGGTTCTGATCTATAAAAAAAATTGTCAACAGTGAATGACAAAATATTGTTCAGCCCTTTGCAGGCAGCTAAGTACAAGCTCATGTGAAAAAGGAGAATTCAGAAGTTTAAATTATGAAGTTGACATTTTACTAGAGAGAGAGACAAGTGAATGGGTTTTTATACTAGGATATTTGGTTTAAAAATATACGTCATTGCTTGTATGTCCATATAAATCTATTTTAAATTATATCTGAATAAATTGTACTACTGTGACTGGGCAAACAATTCAAAGCAGTGACCAGTTTAACATGAACAGATGGGAGAAGGCTTAAACTGATGAACCAGTGGTTCTTAAAAGATGCAGGTGATTGTGCATCAAGGGCTTGGAATGCAGGATGTGCAGTTGGGCAATGCTGCCAACTGATCCAAAATAAAAACAGTCACATTAGTGACACAGGTCATAGATACTGGCAAGTAGGTGCTGCATATTTCTCCTGGCTGTACGTGATATTTTTTTTAAATTTTGGATTCACTGATGAAATTACATACCTGGTGGTAGTACTTGCAGGTTTCTATAAGCCCTGAAAGTATTCATAGACTGCATTGGAAGAAAAACCTAGAAGACCTCAGAAAGTAATTGAATCCATTCCCTAGTTCCAAAAAAGGGACAGAGTTTCTGGGCTACTGCTGGCAGATACTTCTCTAACTAAACCTGTTCTTCAAAATGTCCAGTGCCAAGAATTCCATAACCTTCAGAGATAACTAAATCCAGTACTCAAGTATGTGACAGCTAAGAAGTTATGATAATATCTAATTTAAATCTCTTGTTATAAATTAGGTGTATTTCTTCTTGTCTTGCTGATCACTGCCATTGAGAACACTTGATTACTGTTCTAACAGTAAAAAATCTCTTATAATGATTATCCTGCCTTGTCTCAGTCTCCTTTTTTGTGGACTGAACATTTTCTTCAGCTATTCCTGTAATTGTTTTAGATTACTTACCACTTTTGTTCATCTTTTGAGGTTTCCTTCTGTTTTTTCTATAAACTTTTTTAATGATAGTTTTCAAAATAGGATATAATGTTGTCATTGAGTCTCTACTATTTGTTCCAGGGAGTGTAATAACTATGTAGCATATTAATAATTACTTGCATGTTAATATTTAACTACCAGTGTCTTGTATGTAATGAGATTTCAGAATAAGAATTGTCTCTGTTGTGACAGCATCTCAAACACTGACTTATTTAATGTGAAACTCCCTGAGCATTGCTTGCAGTGCTGCCAGCTAACCAGTTACTCTGCTTTTTTCTCATTTTGTGTTTATGAATGTAATTTTTGCATCCTTCCTGAAGAACTTTTCACTTGGCCTTTTTAAATTTCATAATATTGATTTCAGGCTGGTTTTCTAACTCATTGTATTCAATCTTAATTCCACTTCTGACTGTTGAAGTGCATTTTGTACTTCTCAACTTTCGGTCATTGGCAAATTTTATGGGACTACCCCCATATTTCTTCAATGCAATATTCAAGGTTTATATCAAATATTAATGGGGTGAAACTTTTCCAGGGCCTTCCTTTTTTTCCAAGCCTTCTATTTTGAAAGCAAATTCTTGATAAAACCATTTAAACGATATTTTCCAAATCTGCATATGAAAATGTTTCAGTGACTGTGTCACAAGCTTTAAAAAAGTCATATCTATAATTGTCATATCTACTACATACCATATCTACTATTTCTACCCTATCCACTAGGCCTTGTTATCTGACTGAAAGAGGAAACTAGAGTGATGTCACTGCTCTTGACAAATCCATACTGACCTGCCTTTATTGCTGTGTTAACCTTCAAGTGCTTGCAAGCTGATAGGTTCAGGAATTTCTTCCAGTAGCTTTCCAGGTAACAAGTTTTGGCTAGCTGGCCCTTGCAAAAGTTGAGGCCCTACTCAGGTTTGGTCTTCTGGTGAACAAGCTAAGGAAAATTATGTCACAGGTCTGGGTCTAGCTCCAAAATGAGTAGAATCTCTGTAATTTCTATTTCTGACAAAACTTAGAGTTTTGGATGTGGGGTTTGTAATAATATTACAGTCATGCTGTTGCTTTCCTGCGCTGACAGTTCCTGTGGATGGTATCTACTTGTTCCATATTGACACAACAAAATAGAAGTCATCTGAATTTTAGTAAAGTTAGCATTCCAGAGGATGTATTTATATTTCCATTAATATTTACAGGTGGTTGTGCTAGCGGTTTCTCCAGGCAGAGGATAGAGCGAAAGCAAGTATCTTCTTGACCTCTAGGGAAGTGGAGCAAGAGATGAAAAAGAGGTATGGTGAGATTACTCCTTCAGCAGAGAAGCAGGTCATAATCAGAAAGCAAATATTCCCAAATTTCTTGTGAGTCTATTTTAATAGTCCCACAAACTGACTATCAGTAGGGGTCTGAATATTTCCATTCTTCTCTTCACTCTCCATATGTAAAGTGAAAACAGTAGAACTCACTTTCATACATAGTTTATCCCTAAGTGACTTATTATAGAGACCTATATGCTTTCTGATTACCTTTGTGCCATGTTTTATACAATGCAGCCCTGATACTGAAGACACTACACACTGACAAAATACAAAAATAATAATGTGATCGCCAATACTGAGCCAAAGGGGAAGAAATTGTTCCTGCTCTCCTCAAACAATTGTTTAGCAAAGCAGACTAGGCTAGTTGGAGCATGTAGAGAACAAAATTGTCCGAGGGGTGCCAAGCATGATTATACTGTCGGAAAGCAGGATATAGAGGAGGTATGCATGTGAAAAACAAATACAAGGAGACATGGGAGCGGTGTGAGAAAAGGACGTGACATGACATATAGAGGACAACAGGCAAGCAAGGATGAGACAGAGAACAACACTGAACCTCAGCAGGTAAATTATCCTGTTAAGATGGGGTATACTGCGTTGCGGTCTCTGCTTCAGTGATTTTGTTGCCTGTC
This sequence comes from Nycticryphes semicollaris, assembly GCA_013400055.1. Taxonomy (NCBI): domain Eukaryota; kingdom Metazoa; phylum Chordata; class Aves; order Charadriiformes; family Rostratulidae; genus Nycticryphes; species Nycticryphes semicollaris. The sequence continues at coordinate 911,730 of VXBJ01006930.1, forward strand.
TCTTAGCAAAAGCTTATTTACTACTGGAGCCATTCTTGCAAGTGGGAGAGCTGGCAGGTGTGTGGTGTAAATGCGGACTCCTCTTCTTGACTGCTTCACTGCCAGAGGCCTGGACACAACCAGGATGACAGCAGGATTTGCTCTCAGCATGCACAGCAGCCAGTGGACTGGGGCAGGATATTCCCAGGGAGCTAGGAAAGCAGAAGCTGAAGCCCATGACATGGGAAACAGGACTGAGTCTGTTTCTTATCCTTTCTGGGTTATGTCTTGAAAAATTAAATGTGAACGTAGATATAGGACAAACCCACAGTGGCAGAGCAACAGTTGGAGGGACATCTCAAATAGAACTAGATATTGATGTCCAGGCCTGTGAATAAATTTTATTTTTACTATCATGAGAGCAAGGTGACATGTTTTAAGCTTCCAAATGGGTGTGCCAACAATCTGAATTGAAACTGAAATGCAGTGTAAGAGGCTGGGGAAGTGGTGCTGAACAATGCACGGATGGTCTGCAGAGATGGTTTCCAAAGGCACCCAGTCTTGTCAGTGTGGGTGGGGAGATTCTAAACCTCTTCATCTGATTCACCTCTCAATCAATATGGGTAGATGACAGCAGTGATGTTCATGGAGATACAATCCAAAAATAAATGCACTGGAGGAATTATGGTACTTTCTGAGTCAGGAGACAGTTAAACAAAAGAGTGCACACCTTTGTGCAGGGAAAGCCTACTCACACCTGCACCCAGAGAGATGCAGCTTCAGAGCTGCACCTCTGGTGGACTGCACAAGGATGTCCATCCTCCTCGGCCACATGATAACAGGAAGAAAAACAGTTAATGCTCTCCTTGAACAAAATATCCAACACAGGTGCTCACATGCTGGGATTGCAAAAGAAGTCAGACAGGAGGGAATGTGACTGAATTCACTTGCTGTAAATTACAGTGAGAAAAAAAGCAGAGAAAAAACCTACAACTAGATGCATTTGGCAAAGCTTTCCTCCCTAGGTACTAGGCTGAGGAACTATCAGGACACGGTTAGGTAGTAGGAAACTTATTTGGACTTATTTTTTTAACCCTGGATACAGGAAGAATGTTTGCTCTCGTTTGCCTCAGCCCAGGGCCCCAGGTTATTCTAAATTTAGCAAATTTATTGCCAATCTGCAGAGCAAATACTGTAAGTGTTATCTGAATATTTGTATTGTTCTCCAGCACATTCTGTGATCTGGTAGTATTATTTCTTTTTNAATGAGGTATTAATTTATTCTACAAGCTGTAGAAGACTGAGACAACAATACCAGTTATGACACAATTGTTTCCAAAGAAGTACATAACAAATGACCATGCTAAATAGATTCAGATTATGAGGTGTTACCTAGATTCTGGATATTGAAGTACTATCAAGAACCACACGGTAAGCACTCTGTCAAGACTGGATGAAGCAGAACTGTGTAGAAATTAACCTTATAAAGAAATTAAATGGGATGTTAAGATTTACTTGAATTTAATGCAAGAAGAAATTAAGTTAGAAAAAAGATAGAAAAAATACCTTGAGTATCTCCAGGGAAGGGGCCTCAACCACCTCCCTGGGAAACCTGTTCCAGTGGTCCACCAGCCCCATAGTAAAGAACCAATTCCTAATATCCAATCTAAATCTGCTCTTCTCCAGCTTGAAGCCATTGCCCCTCATCCTGTCACTGCAGGCCTTTGTAAACAGACCCATTCTAGCCTTCCAGTAGGCCCCCTTCAGGTACTGGAAGGCTGCTATTAGGTCTCCCTGAAGCCTCCTCTTCTCCAGGCTGAACAACCCCAGCTCCCTCAGCCAGTCCTTGTAGCAAAGGTGCCCCAAACCCCTGATCATTTTTGTGGCCCTCCTCTGGACCTGCTCCATCAGGTCCATGTCCTTCATATTTTGAGAGCTCCAGACGTGTTTTGCTACATATATAAAGAGGTATACTATATATTTGAGAGAGGACAAGAGACCTAGCTAATGTTAACTAATAAAGATTTGACAAACATTTTGGTGAGGAGACTATGGTATTAATGGATCACTAAATTTTAATATAAAGCCCCTGAAAACTGCTGGAGACAGAATATGAGAAGAAAAGCTGATATGATCTAGTATTGCATTTCTGTGTGTCCTTTAGTGCACTAACCTGATTATTCTGGATAATCTGTCTCTTGAGTTTACCGAACTCACAGGGGGTCACTGGCTAATACCCACTTGAATCAAGTTTCACAATGACCTAACAAAAAAACAAAACAAAACAAAACAAAAAAACCAACCAAACAAACCCAAACAATACTGCATCTCTGGGTTAAATGTACATCTAGACATTCATTATACATGCTTGTATAAAGTTATAAAAAACCCTGAATTTAAGCAAGAGATTTAAAACTGTCAGGCTGGTTAGAACTGAGATGTACTGGAGGCTTCCTTTGTCACAAAGCACTTCACATGCTGGCATTACTGCTCTTCTAATATGCTAAGCCTGCAGTTCACTCAAAATGAGATTTTAGTAATGTATTTTTCTGGTAGAAAAAGAATAGACTTGTGATATTTCTCACAAAATAATGGCTTTTGAGAGAAATGTATTTTATATGACTAAAATTTTACAGTCCATGCCTAGAATCAGTAGCAATTATGAAGATTTAATTGGGATTAGTGATGTTTTATCTCACAGAAATCCATTAAGTCTTGTTTGAAGCAAGAAATTCATACATTCTTAGAGGTAAAATTGCATTATGTATTTTTCTGTAAGTTCTCCCTTAATCAAAAAGCGGTATTAGCCCCAGTATCCTTAAACTAAGCCATTTCCTTCATATTTTATTACTGTATGTGCTACCATTCTTTCATTCAGCCTCAACATGATTGCAAATCATGGAAATAATATTATCTTCATTTTTCATAAAGGAATTCTTCATAAAGGGAATAAAATCACAGAGAACATAAGTGGTTTGTCCAATCTGCAACTAGAAGGCCATGGCAAGGTCAAGGATCAATCCTGAACTTTCTGCTGTGTAAGATACAGCAGAGTGTACAGCAAGTCCAGAAAAATGTGACCATTAGGGGTTGAATAAGTGATGTGGAATTACTAAGGCAATGTTGTTTCTGATCAGCACACTTCTTCAGATTTTGAACTTAATGTTCTTTCATTGCAAGTGGGTGTTTCAGCTTAGAAAGAAAGAAAGAAAATTCCTCTGGGAGGAGAAGAGGAATCAGATTGGGTATAGCTCATGTACATGTTGGGTACTTGTTTCAGTTACAGTCATAAATTCTCTTGGGGTCTACTGTGCTTAAATCTGACTTCTCTCATCTATGATGAGCGTTGTTTGCATGAGCATGGCTCTAAGGAGTAGTATCTTCCTACCAGTATTGACTGCCCTCTGCTTTTTATGGTTTGTTTATTAGCCTAAGGAACGGAAAAGTTGTTCACACAAAATTTAACTGATCAAGAGGCAGAGGAGTAAAATCTTGCTCATAAAATGGGGACGTTCAACTCTGAGAGTAGTTCTTTCAACCAGCTCGCGTAATCATGTCTGGTTTGAATGAGTCATGGGTGAGATTTTCAGAGATATGACAGCTGGAGACTTATTTTCATAATTTTTCTTTGATAAAAAGAAGCAATTAGATAATTTAGTCTGACTGAACTGCCTCTTACTGTGCATCAACTATAAAACCCCCCAGTCCTATTATGTGGCTGCACAAGTACTTGTAGATAATTAAGTTTGAAAGTCTAAGGTTGAGAGCATCACCTTGACCTCCAAAGTGGTTACAGTAGAAGAAGGATGTGGGCATTCTGACTTATGTGATACAAAAAAAATCACATTGTTTCTTGTCTTATCACAACCACAGATCTTCACGTGCGTCATGCAACACTTGAACTTCCTCCCCTCAAAAAAAGAAAGTAAAATTAACAAACCGGTTATATTTATAGCAGTGTAAGTTCCACAGTGCATAGTCAGTGATACCTTTTATGAATTGGTTGTGGAAGTTTATGTAGTTCCACCTTGGAATGACAATCCTTTTGTGTCTCATGCATTTCTTTTCAAAATGCAACCAGAGAAGACAATATGCCTGGGCTGATGATTTTTACCCTTCACATCATACCCTTCTGATTAGTACACTTTCCCAGGAAGTCCAAGATCTGCAAGTTTACAATCTGACTCAACTTCATAGTTTACTCAAATCTCCATCTGAAGGAAAGCTCTACCTTCTATTATGGCTGATTGTACAGCCAAACACAGAGCGTTTGTGAACCAGAAAGGGACAGGAGAGGCCAGCTGTGACTTTGTAACCAGCTTGTTATGGTACTTGCTTAGCATATGCAGCATATGCAGATGCCAGGTTAGTTTCTTTGTTCCCAGGGCTGGTTTTGCTTTTTTTCTTTTTTTTTTCTTTTTTTTTTTTTCTTTTTTTTTTTTTTTTGATAAAAGCCAAAAATGATCCTAGGAGTAGAGGTTGCAATTTCTGATGTGTTCTTGGCCTGCCCAGAGCACCCAGAGCACCTGGTTTCTCTTGGAGCATGGTGGCATTTCTGGATCCTGCTGGGGCTTTGGTCAGTGTTATATGCCTGTCCACTCATGCCCACATGCAGATTTTCATAGCCAGAAGCAGAGTAGGAGGCACCCTGGACCTTGCAGGTTCAACAGGGACAAATCAATTACTTCAGCTGTCTTCAGGAGCATGGTAAAGGCTGAGCAGTAATTCAAACGTAACTCTCCAAAGTCTTGCCTGGGTATATTCAGTATCCACAAGGGTCCCTGGCATTGTAATATTTATCTCCACAACACCTAGGAGCTCCTGGGAGAATATTTACACAAAAATCCCTTTAAATAAAAGAAGAAAGCCTTCAGAATTAGGCAATTTCTCTGTGGATTCCCCAGCAGATGTTCAGCATCCCACAAGAACTAAATCTCTGTGTAGAGGTTATCATAAGGTCTGGCCTTTAGGCCATTGCCTCATTGTACTCCCTAGAACATTTCCTATAAATAGAATGAAAAGAAGCTGCTTCTTCAATGTTTTCACAAGATCATACTAATAATAAATGTACCTGTCACTGCTACTAATTCTTTTTTCAGTGTGATTGCCAGTACTGCAATATTTTTTATGAACATGGAGATTTAGACTATGAAATTTTCACTAATTGGTTCTATATCTGTTGCCCTTAACTTTCTCTCTTTTTTAATTTGCTTGGCAAAATTGTATTAAAAGATAAGCTAAGTATTAAGCATCGTTTTACAAAAAGTCTTACCTTAGAAATGTCCTTCTTTCCATGTGCATTTTCTTCCTCATCCTGTGTAGTAATACCCTTGAAAACACACCATAGGTTTATTCCATTGAATTGAAATGATGAAAGTAATTCAGTATGTTATAGTTCCAGACTCAGGAACTGGACAGGGTTTTGTAGGAGTATGGGATGGGGAGAGGTTGTTGGTTTTGATTTTCTTTAGTCAGGGAGTGTAGTTAATCAGAAAATTTATTCTCTTTAATAGTATTTGCTATGTGTTCTTCCATGTCTGACATGAGTTCACCCACAAGCCTAAGTATGCTCCATGTGTTGCTAGTCTATAATAAACTAAGGAGATTCCAGTAATAAGAAAAGGATATATGAGTCTAGTTGGACTGGATGATCTCCAGAGGTCCCTTCCAACCCTATATTATTCTGTGATTCTGTGAGTCCAGCTTGTTAGAAGCTTAGATATGGTAGTCCCATTTCAACAGGGCAAGAGAGCTACTTGGCTCACCCTTTTATAGAAAACTTTAAAAATCCCACCCCTAAATAATTGCACCATTACATGTGCTACGTGTTCTAGCCAGTTTACAAGAATACATGTACCTTATGCATTACTGTTGCCCAGGCTGCTGCAAATGGACACAGCTGATGGATCTTGTCTTTTCAAGCCATTCAGGTCTAAATATTTTTTTTAGGACTTGACCTGAGAGCACACTGTGAAGCTTCAACCCTTTTCTAGCATCCTCTGGCGATAGAGAACAGTCAACCTAGACATTGAAACAACTTTTCTTTCTTAAGCTCCTCCTAGGGCTTTTGCAGGTACCTGCATGGGCTTGCTTGTACATGGCCATAGAAGCAGACAAGAATCACATTTTCGCTTTGCTGGCTGAATAAATTACCACCAACGCTCACCACCACCTCTCCCCTGGAGACTGCTGCTCACTCAGATCTGGTGGTACGTCATGCACATGAGGCCTCTCTGACTCATTTCTGTCCAAATGAGGTGGGCAGCTCAAACAGTTCATCTTTGTGAAGTGTCCTCATTTTGATGGGAATGATTTCGTGAATGGCTCTGAGGAAACAGTAGCTGACAGCAGGGGCCACCAACAAACAGCTGAGGCAGTGCAGGCAAAAGGAAATGGTGATTTCTCTAGCTCAGCCAGCCAGAAATGGGCATAATCAAGCACTAACACTGCAGAACTAATCAAATCTGAACTGCTCCAATACTGAGTTGGTGGTTTCTCACCTCTCCAGGCCAAGGCAGCTGTCAGGAGCACAGTTCAACAGGCGTACCTTTGGCAAGTTAAGACATGCAGCCAAAATGCAACTCAAAATTTGTCACTGTCGCTGTTGCCATCACAGCAGTATTCTGGTTGAATGCAGCTTTCTTTCTGATTTATTATAATANACCTGCAGTTTGGAAATGAATAAAGGAAATTTGAGATTTTCATGTTTGAGATGGATAAGGAAAGAGAACTATATTAATTTGAACTTAGTCTTCATGCAAGTAGAAACAAGGTTTGTGAGTATTGATTATCCAAAACATGAGGGAATTATTCCTAGAAAAGGAATTAGAATTAAATCATACTCATCATTCAAAACAGTGCATAGAGGAAGGTTTAAAAGTACATTTAGTTATCCAAACTTCATGGATTATATAGCAAAATTAACATGTAATCATGTTCAAAGGCTGTGTTTTAAGTTAACAAATTAAGTTATGTTTGAAGAAGTGATAAATAGATTACAGTTCTACTGACAGAGAAAATTATAACATGCAGCACTTTTGCTCTTTGATAGTCCCCTTTTATGCAGCAGAGGGATAGGAACCTGCCCACACAGGAATGATCTGGGTCCCAAAAGGCAAATCAGCCACAGGAGGCAGCTCTTCTCTGACTTGTCCCTTAGTGACTGCCTGGGGCTGCTCCAGGAGGCTGCTCAGAGCATTTTGAATTGGGCTCCCACTCTGAATTGTTCCTGGGATAAACCTTTCCCTTGGTTACAGAAGAAGTCTTAAGAGATTAGACCCTCACAGTTAAATATAGACTCCATCAACATCCTTCCTAGTTTCCTTTTGCTTTTCCTGACTACTGATTGTGTCTTACTGTGGACAGTAATGTGTTCAAACACATTCATACATCTCTCTGCGCTTCCAGAGATGCAAATATCTGACACTAGTTGTGATGTAATGCACATTTAGAAAAGGAAACATGAATATCTTGGGAAATCTGCTGTAGATAGATATATAATTCCGTGGATTAAATAAGGACAAACCATAACAGGCTACAAACATTCTATTGATATCTATCTGAACTATTCCTGGCACAACACTTGTCTCTCTTCTATTTCTTCTTGGATGAGACTCCAATTGCAGAGCAGATGGGAACAGAAAGCTCGGTAATTTAACTCCCAATCCCACCTTGCTCAAGAAAGAAAATAAGTGAACCACAATTACTGACCAACTTCTTTTTCCTTGAACTTTAAAAAACTAGTAAGAAGAGTAAGAAAAGAGAGAAGTCAGGAAAATAAGGTCAACTACACCTATGATCATATACACTCCTTTGCTTTCTTCCACTTTAATTTTGTTATTAAAAGAAAATTGTTTCCATCAGTACAAAATGGCTGTAAGCTGCTTGAACAATGACTAATCAGAAATATGGAGTGTGATACATTCTAAGCTCAAATAAGGAAATTTGATTATTTCTTTTTTTTCGTATGACATCTTTACCTCCCATTTATCTCTCTTCCTTTACTCTGCTCCACCTGTAGGAGTTTCTTTTTTATGAAGGGGCAGAATATTTCAGAAGCAGAGGTTATGTTCTGTCATGTCATTTATCTGTGAGTCCAAAAGCCTGACATTCTCTCTTAAGAATGAGTTATAAAACACTTGCAGAGCTGGACATGCATCTGAAACCAATTTGAAGGTTCCAGAATGTTTTTCTTTGATGCCACCAATTACTTCCTGCATTTCATTATGTCTTTGTTGCCCTTCACTTCCATAATTCCCATAGGCATCAGCAAATAAGGTTTAAATTGAAATGTATTTGCCTAAACAGATATTTTCTATCTCAATTTACTCATGACAAGCTTAATGAAATCATATTGTGTATTTGTATACCAATTAGCTTTCAGAAATCGCCTGCTTATGTCCAAAAAATGTTAGTTAGTAAGATTCTGAGGTGTCAGAACATCTGGACAATATATGATTTGGAGCATCATTAGCTATCTGCATATTCACATTATAGGGCTGCTTTCTGTTTCTTTGCTTCCCTGCATTACTGGTCATGCAGTATCATTCAGAGAATGTCAGAGAAACCAGAAAATAGGCCTTGCTTCCTGCTGCCTTGAAGAAATTGTAGAAGGAACATAGAGTGTCACATGTAGTATTTGTACCACATATTGATGTATGCAAAAAAAAACAACCACATCCTCCACCAGCAACAAAAAATACATTATTGACAATTTAAGAATATCCTTTTGGCATGACCTTTCTGGCATTTGTGTTTTAAAGTGAAATAAAGAACAGGGCAGAGGGAAGGAATTAAGCTAGAGGGAAGGGTAAGAGTTCTACATAAGCAAATAGGGTATGCTAACTGAGAATTTCCAGCATTTGAACACAGCTTATTTTTCATGTATGTGACATTTCCTCATGCCTTGAAGACCATCCCATGCCTAATATGGAGGAGGTATTTTTTCTGAGTAAGACAAAGAGATGGTTGTGCCTTTTCTAAAGCAGAAGATGATCAGACAGAAAAATACAAAGATCCAAGGCAGAGCCAGCAGTTAAATATACAGACTTGCTGCATATCCACTGTTTTGAATTCATACAATAGACTACTGTAATAATATGCCTTTTCCTGCTCATCTGCCTTTTTTTGTTCAGCATTGCCAAAATTCTGATCAGTCAAACCTTATTTCTTTTCCCTTAGCTATTCTGTAACTAGATAACACTTTAAATGTCACAGATTTTTTTTTACAGTACATGTTTTTAATTGATATTTTTGTTTGCAAGGTGAAAATCTAGGCAGACCTATATATCTATGAGTTATTCATGCAAAAAGAAAATATTTAGAAAACAGGTCTGTAATGTCAAGGGATTTTAAGAATTGTGTATATTCATACAATGATCCTGAGGCTGTGAGTAGGTCAAGCTGAAGAGAAAAAAGTAAAAGCGAAAGGTCAGGATACAAGTCAATTTTACCACAAGGCTTTCCGTTATATGACAGATACTTAGTGTTCAAGAAAAATATATTTTATAAATTGTTCACTTGCAATATAGAGCATTTCTCCAAGAACTCCCAAAGAATTCCCATTTCAAAATGCTTTTCCTTCACCTGCAAGCAAAGGTACTGTTTATGGGTTACATAGAAGAATATTTTTTCTTGCTGACTGTAATAAGAATACGTTTGGGTGATCTGCTGTGCAACCACTAAGCTTTAAATGATTGTTCTATACTCTAATTATTGGCTCATGATATGACTGGAAAAAAGGAATTAATAGAAAACAGTTGTGAAGAAAACACATTCTGTAAACAGAACCTATACAATAGCTTCTAATTCCATTTACATTAATTTAAACCAGACTCAGTCCTCTAATTTCAGAGGAGTATTACAAATTCACTGGGGTGTAGCTCAGTATCCAGCTCCAAGATTTAGAAATAAATGGGTTCCATTTGTGTGATATAATGACCAGAATTTTCTGATAGTTCGGGGACTTGAGAGTTAACAGCCTAGAGCAAAATCAGTAAGGCATAGATCAGAAAGGTAATGTGTTTTGGCTTATGGAAATAATAGAGCACACATGCTGGAAGGGATCCCAGGGACCGCACGTATTCTGCCCTTGTTAATTTTTCACGGCATTTTGTATACAAAAGTGCACATACATCTCATTGGGCGAGAATTGTTTGTGCACGTAGAACTGGCACTTCAGCCTGGAAGCCTTTGTAAGCCTTCACTTTTCTTTAAATTCAAAAGTACTATTCACTGGAGGTGAGAACAACGCATTACACAACCTCTGTGCCCAGCCTGTGGGCAACTGATGCAACACTCTCCCCCGAGCTGCTCTCTGTCAGTGCAGGTGGGCTGCTGATTTGGGAAGAGGTGTGCTTGTGTTCTGGGGGATGCTTTTAGACTGTTGAGGCAGTTGCCCCTTCAGGCTGTGTGAGAGGTAGCAAAAGGCGCTGTCTCTGATGTGTAGGCAGCACTGTGCATTTGCTGTTCACTCATCCAGGTTCCCAGAGAGGCACTTCCCTGACCACATGTAGGTATTAATTGAATGTATGTCCTCATGTGAACTAGTTAGTTAAGCCCTCTCTGGTCAGTGGATAGAACCAGCATTTCTAGGGTGTTAGGAGCTGCTCTACCCAGCAGTCTGACAGAGGCCAGACTGCTGCAGCTCCATGTCCCCAGGCCCAGCCAATAGCAAAGCTGAGCACATTCCCAATAGGTATATGTGCACACATACACAAAATATTTATGCTTTCATTCATGGGAAGCCACAGAAATCAGCAGAGACAGAAACTACAGAACCCACACAACATGAACAGCCAACACTCAGACCCTAGTGTCTCCAGAAGCCAGGGCCTCCTCTGGTTCCTCCAGTCCCCTTTGACTCTCCCATATACTTATAATTGCTTCAGTAGCTGGCTTTGAAGCCTCCTCTCCTACTCTCAAGCAAGTCTACTTTGATGTTCACTAGTGCCTACACACAGTAACACACCTTCATAACTTGCACGCACACTCTTCTCCCCCACTGCTGACACCACAGGCATGAGGCCAAATACATGTGACTTGTTGTCTCTTCCTCCAGTTGCTGACAGACCTCCATACACATGCATGTACACAGCCCTCGTGCCCAAAAAAGTGGTTAGAAATGAAGTTAAATGAGAAAACAGGGCACACAGAGGTGATCAGACAATAATGGTATACGTGGCTGTGCAAGTGCTCTGGTCAGCAACCTGTGTATATGACCTAGATCTTTTATTCCCTTATTCCTTCTGTTTTCCCATTCTGGTAGCTTCCCAAATCACTTTTGTGTTGAAGCACCCTTTGTCCTTCCCCTAAACATCCCACACCAAGTCTTGTACAATTCCAAGGTGTTTTTCCCTTGCACCCCATTATGGGTCCAAGGGCCTTGTAGGCAGTAACCTCCCTCAGTCTGTACAGTGATTGAGAGGGCATCTCCTGTTGACACATTGATTGGTGCCATCTCTGGACCATAGGGCTGATGGTTTCCCTGTGACAGCCCTGGCATGAGCCAGGTCAGGGTGCTTTATTTTCTCTGATCAGGTTATTGGGGCTCCTCTGCCTGACACTGTCCCAGTGTGTTCCTTTGTGTTCAGGGAGACAAGAATTTTGACACATGGGGTAAAAGTCATTCAAACTAAGTGTGAATGTCTGAAAAAGGTCAAATGCATGATGCTGTCAAAGTTCCCATTCTTCCCATTGGCTTCCTACGTAGTTTAGGTGGTCATGTGAATGTCAGGCCTGGTGGCTATATTAAATATGAGGAACGATGTTTAGTAGGGAAGAGCATGAACCTTTTCCTCTTTGTGTTAATATAGGTCCTCCTTCTCTAAGACTTCAATTTGGGTTTATTACCTTAAGCCACTCCGTGCTTGCTGAAAGGCCATCTGCATTTATGAGTCCATCCCATGTGTTTTTATAGACTCTGTACAGTAAGCAAGCTACACCTGTTCAGACTTCTGTACATATCAGAAAGGGTTTCAGCACTTAAATGAACGTGAAGAACTCCACATTACTATAGGCAATTCTAATCAATACAAACCAGCTGAAGAGAGATAACAAGAAAGAAGTATTATTAATGCTGCTAGATCTGTAGAGGCAAGGCTCTATTATTCGCTACTGTTGATTTATATTAATCAACCTAAGTGCAATCTGAACACTTGTAGCAAATACATAATTAGGACATTTCACATGTACAAAGCCATCAAAATACAGAAGAATGCACAAGAAATATTTCAAAGCCACCTTTTTGTTACACACGATGATATTTTTTCATCAGAGTTGTAGGAATTATTCCTGATGGACATTTTGGCAAATAAAATTCCCACCAGGATTTTAAAACAATGCTCTGTGTTTAATCTTTCCAGATATAGATGAAATAGATGATTACAAAGAATATAATTCGTAAAGTTCAGGGAATTTTTTAAGGAGAACAATGTATTCTTCTAAGGAGTAATTGTCATGCAATTATGACCAGAAAGCAGGAGAGCCTCCTGCTACGCAACAGTCTGTACTGCATAGAATGTGTAACAAGTCAATGCATGCACACATCTGCCTCATCATATACCAACAACAACAGAAAAAAAAAACAGACTGAAAGCAGAATTTTCTTAAGTTACATATGAGATCAGTTCAAGAGAAATCAAGACCTTGTTACTAAAACTCATGAATTCCTGGTTAGTTGTTCCATTTCAGCTAATTCTGACCCATGAGAATCAAGATTTTTGGAATCTGAACAACTGAAGAAGAAAAAAATATGTAGTTGGATTTGTTGTACTTTTACAGTGACACTGGAATAGGTGAGAGTTCATCTGAACAGTCAAAAAATTAAAGAGTGAGGACCACGTCAATAATTAAGCATTGTGGATGTTGATGGGTTTCAACACTCAAGCTCATTTTCTGACCCTCTTTCACTTCCCGGTACAGAGAAAGTTTTCTCTCCATGCTTCTGAATTGCAGAAGACAAAACTCTATCTGCTGTCTACCTTACTCTTTTCATCTTTCCTTTCTGAACAAACCATTGACATGGCTGTGGTTTGTAAGTTACAGGGTCACCTCCTACTCACTAATTACAGCGGATCCCAACATAGGACTCAGGAAGCAATTCTACTTGTTATGTTCATTTTGACAACAGTCCCATTGGGAGCTGGTGAAAAGCAGGGACTGTGCTGAATAAACTGAAAGAACCGAAGCTTAAGAAGGCAGAAAATAGAATTTCAGTTGTTAATTGTAGGATGACACTGAAACAGTTTGTATTAGATTTGATCCTTCTCCTGTTAGAGCTAAAACACTTCTTAGAAGGAGCTATTCAAAGAAAGGCATAATTTCCTCCTTCACAAATCCTGAAACTCTGTCCCAACCATTCTGAGAGGAGAGCAATAGAAACTGTTCTGAGATGAGGAACAAAGAACAAATGATGCCTTCCTAATAAGGAAAAGGATTCTAGGCAGTTCATCGTTGGACAGTTTCCAAATGTTGCAGATGAATTAGATGGCAAAACTTCCCTTGACTTCTATGGCAACAAGAGCATTGAAGGACAAATGGAAGGGGAGGTATATCTAGAAAGGATATTATATCATGTCTCGCTGTGCTGGAAAGAGCATTGACATCTGCCACCTTGCCTGGTTTTGGGTCTTAGTAGTGTGTTTTAAAATGTGTGTTTAACTGCAAATACAGCTATAAAAATGTGTATATATAGTATGAAAATTAAACCAAATTGGTTCCACTCTGTCCTGGTTTCAACTGGGATAGAGTTGTTATTTTTTTCCTAGTAGCTGCTGTGTTTTGGATTTAGTAAGAGAACAATGTTGATGACACATACTGTTTTAGTTGTTACTAAGCAGTGCTTATATTAAATCAAAGACATTTTCAGCTTCCTATAGAAGCTGAGGGGGAGCATAGACAGGATGAGCTGGCCAATGAAATATTCCATACCACAGATGTCATGCTCAGTATACAAATAGGAGTTAGACAGAAGGCAGGAATCTATGATTGCTGCTCTGGATGGGCTGGCCAATTGTTCATTGGGTGGTGAGAGCAATTGTATTGCATCGCTTTATTTTGCATATTGTTTTAACATTATTATTTTTTTCTCTTTTGTTACTATTCTATTAAGCCGCCTTTATCTCAACCCATGAGTTTTTCTCCCCCATTTTCTTCCTTTTCTCCCTACCTTACTTGGGGGGAAGTGAGTGAGTGAATGACTGCATGGTCCTAGTTTCCAGCTGGGATTAAACCAGAACATTTTCTAAATCTGAAGGCTATTTATAGTAATATTTCCGATGGTACTGAATGGAACTTTGCAGAGGGAGAACTACATTCACATCAGTACCTGGATAAGCATACTTCAGTAGCCCAGAGATCTGTCCAGTTTTATTGTGGTCAAAGCCTAAGGCTTATTAAATCTGTAGTAATAGAAGCAGAACATAGTGGATTTTCCAGGATCTGGCTCGAAGTTCATATATGGGTTATGTGTACTGATAGTCACATACACACACACAGAGCATTGAAGTTCCCCAGGGAAATGCCCTTTTTCCACTTGGTGCTTAGACCCCTTATACACAAACATGCACGGACATCCCATCACCTCAATCAGTCAGCCGTTAATCACAGCTCCTAACAGTTCCCATTTGGGAACGCTATTTCTGGTTCCCCATCTGAAAGCTTTGGTAAAACACTAGAATAAAACACTTTTTGTGACAGGAAAAATTGTTCCTGAATCATGATCACAGGTTAGTAAAGAAGCATGTGAGGAAATATCATCTTCTGAAGATCTTCCTTGTGTTTTTCCCTTTTTCTTACATGTTGTGTGATTCCTGTGCATCGCAGGAGACCATAAAGATACCCAGCTTTTCTTTTTGCCATCGGCCTCATGTTCAAAGAAATTATTTCAATTGTGTCTTAATACCAGTGAGGGTAGTGATATAAGATACAGAGACTCAAGATTCAAAAATAAGGTTGAAAATAGCAAACTAACACCCAGCTTGGAAGAAATATAATTTAATTTATCCAGGAAAAATGGCACTAGATACAGCTTCATTGGGTGCAACCTCAGAAAAAGAGGTGTAAAAGATTTAAGCTTTATGTGTGTTAGAGCAGAGCTTGGCTCTGACCAGCACAAGAGACGATTGTGATTGTTCTGTATCATTATGCAGCATGGTACTGGCAGAGTCTTAAAAGCTCCCATTGATGCAGCAAATTACAGATAAACTTAAAAGTCATTTTAATTTATGCTAATGTAGAGAATTCTTTTTGTCCAGGATGCACAAAACCACGTAGAGTTTTTTAAAATTTTTTCCCTTCCTTTTCTCTTTTTCCGAGTTTTTGTTTGTTTGCTTAGTTGGGCTTTTTTCTTCTAGAGATGCCTCTTGTTCACCAGGGTTAGAGAAACTGGTCTAACCAGCCTAGAATGAATAAACCCTTTCATTTCCTTCCCTTCCTTAAGTAGAGATGCTTTTGAATTAAATAGGAGAATGCTGAGATTATACATTACCAAGATCTGCAACTAAAAATGTACAGATCTGTTAAACTATTTAGAAATCCCAGAGATACTGAGCATTCATTTTCTGTGAAGGGAAAAGTCAACAATTACTTTTATCAGGACCTTCCATACAGAAAATATTCTGGTATTTCACGTAAGTTGTTTTGCAACAGACCAGTGAGGCTTGATTTAAAAAGTCTAGAGGTTACTAGGTTAATTCTCTTCATCTGAGAGACAATAAAGCTATCCTGGTATGTATTATATCTGGAAACACGTATTGGCCACTAATTGACCTTTGGAATCCTTACCTCTTTCTTGAACTGTAATCTAGTGTATCCTTGATTACAAATGTAAAATCTTAAGAGAATTGATTCCATGGTTAAGCATGTGAGCTATTACTTTTTTTAAAAAAAATCTGTGAATGACGTGATTCAACCCTTACAGAATCATTGCTGTTCACCTGTAGTACAACACCGTCAATGGAGAAATTCCAAAGGTGCATCAATGTAACTGAGGTTTAACACCTGTAGCTGAGTTTAGGATGCATTGGTACTTAGTTTAAAGACTGGCCTGTGCTGTCACTTGATTCATGTGAGCTGGCAGAGGAAAGTGCTAAATGGTGGTCTTGATACTAATCACACTGTTCACTGAGAATAATCTGCACATGAAGAAAAGATATCTTTCGTCATTTGCACCAAACTGTCTATTTAAATCATTAGCATTCCTGATGCTGACAAAAGGGCTGAGTGATGTAGGCCAGGGTGTCTGTACATGCACTGCTGCCTTCAGGTGAATTGCCTTTGTGTGGCTTCATAAAATTCACTTGCCTCAGGAAGAGAAAGTAACACTGGTATAAATCTAAATCTTGCTTATGGAATCCAAATCTATACAAGGATTATAACATGACATTTTAAAAAGGGATTTGATGCAGTTATATGTAAGAAGAGTTTGATGCACGCCGTTTGAACAAACTCATCAGTACAGAGAGGTTCTGGTCTTGAATTAGTTGTCATTTTATTGTTTGAAAGTCATGCTTAAAAAGAAGTAGGTGCTGTGAACTGGGTTTATTATTTCCCAAGTTATTCTTTGGTAGTATTTCTATTTTGGCCTAACTTGCTTGTTAAAGTTTCTTAAGTTAGAATATACCACATTTCTACACTTCTAAACTTGCAAATCACTAAACGCTCAGGAAGTTCCTTGTTCAATTATATTAACAATTCTTCACTCCTCAAGACATTGCATGGACAAATATGTTCAAGACTAATATGTTCGATACAGCATTCAGATGCTGTATTTACAGTATTTGTATGTTGACTTGAAACATTTGAGGGAAACTTTCCCTGTGAATTTGGCCACATAACTACCATCAGAGGTACTTGCCAGTTCCTTGACCTGCATGTGCATTCCTCCTCCCTTCCATCTCCACAGCAAGATGAGACTAACACACAGTAGTGCAACCTAAGAGCAAAGTGCAAACTTCAGAGCAAACTAAGCAAATTATTTGGGTGCTGGAGAGCCAGGACCCCAAGACGTCATATGTATAAGGTAACAGCCAGCAATGGTATTTTACAACTGCTTATCACACGAGGTTTATACAGAAAGTCTCTATTGTTTGACACTGGTGGATTCAAAATTGGTTACAATATCAATGACATTTACAGGAAAAACTATGACTGAGCAAAGGAAAGGATTTTAGTATTGCAGTACAGGGCACTGCAAAAGCTAACTTTTAAGCACCTGGTTTCCATTGCAAAGTCTAAAACCCTTTAGGTAAATGGATTCCTCTTCTGATGACAGAAAGGAATTAGTGACTCAGACTGGGACTCCCAGACCCCCAAAATCAGTTGCTAAGATTGCTAAATTGCTAAATTACTTAAGATCATGGGGAGGGGGCAATAAGAAAAGGTTGGATTTCACCCCCCTGAGAAAGTGGTTTATTCCACAGGGGTTTAACAACCCGGGGGTCTCTCTTGCAAACACATATCTTGCTTTTTCTTTCTTCTAAAATGAAATACAGATCACTGTTCAGGCAGAGGAGATAATGGGCAGGCCTTGCTGGAGGACTGATCAGTATGCATACTCATCTAACAGCTTCACTGAAACACCACTCAAAGCAGTCCTCAGAGACAGCTGTGATTGATAGGCATGTTGTCTATTCAAGATTGTGCTAACTCAGTTGGAAGGGTAGAACAATATACATGGTCCTGCAAAAAAAAAGTGTATTCACTGAACAGAGGGTGAATCAAGGTGAAATATGAACATCTAGATCAGGAGGTAGGAGCAGTCTGCAAAGTTGCTGTAACGTGTGTCAAGGGGAGTCAGAAACAACCTCGGTTTTGGATGTGGAGACATGGTAAAGCTTTGTCATGGGTGTAGGTGTGCTAACACCTCGCTGGACAAAGATTTTTGTTTTGGCTATGCCTTGGTGACAGAAAACCAGGCTATGACTTTGATACCAAACTGACCCTAGAGTTATGTTTTACAAGACAAGATTAGCGCTGGAGTTTCCAGACAGCTGGTAAGCTGACACCAAGATTACAATGCCAACACTGCACATCTACTAACATCAGACAACAACAGCCGGAGAGAACACTTTTATAAAATAGCTTCACAGTACGTGAGAGACAAAGTTAATCTACCTGTTTTGCCTCAGGAAAGATATAGCCTGCAAAAATAGTTTGAAAAGTCATCCACACCAGTTTTCCCTGGGACCAATCTACAGACTGGTGGTTAGGGCACACTCCTGGCAGACACACATTCTATCTCTTTCAGATGTAGAGATGTAGAAGTATCCTTCACTGTGTGTGAGAGTGCTCTAACCAGCTGGTTCTCTGGAATGAAAGCATTACCTCCTTCTCCTCAGGGATATCCAGACAAAGCTATTTCCACCACTGTCTTGTAAGGATCCCAGTCTTGCATACTCCAACATGCTGCTCGGATTAAGTTGTTAGAGGAAAGCCTACACTGCTGCATAAAAGAGGTTATATGGAAGAGTGAGCTCAAACACTGACCATCCACCCTGCTTAATTCATGTCTCTGATTTGAATTGCTTCAGCTGGCTCTCTGCATGAGAGGTCGGCTGGAAAATGACTTGTCCTCAGCAGCATAGATATAAGCCAGTGCACACCATAGGGACCTCCACCTATTTAGCATTACACATTGAGCCTAAATGGACACAAGTCAAATAGTGTCTCTGATGTCTATGGAGAAATTAATCTGCTTTAGTTTAGGAAACCACAAGTCGAAGTCTGTGTAGTTTTCCTAGGCTGTCTTTACAGTCAGTGGAGAAATAGATACTTTTGCGGGTAACACAACTCATCCCAGGATTGGTATCTACACTGTCATCTCCAATTTTACTCCCTGACCCTGAAATCTAGACTGCATGACTTCCTTTGAGGGCCATCCAGCTCCCTCAGAAGTGAGTACTGGGTGCTTTCGGCAGAGTCATCCTAGGCCTAGACAGGCGGTGTGGCATGCCGCATCTGAGGTAGTCCCATACCAACACCCAAGCAGTCATTGCACCCTTATGTGGCCCAGCCGTCCTACACCTCACAGTACATTCAGCAAGTTTTACGTGATGAAACAAGGCCCCTAACTACTTTGAACTGAATCCCAACCCTCAGAATATTATTGTATGGGGCACCACATAAAGCCAAACCTGGGTGTGGGCAGTTTTCACGGAAGGATGACAGCCGTATGGCTATCAGATAGTCAACAACACCTGGTTTGGGGTTATCTCCCTGCAATGGTGACAGAAGTGGAACAAAGCTGTTCTAAAAGGTATTCCTAAGGAATACTTTTTGAGTGCCTGTTTCTTTGTATAAGGGAAATCTTGGGTGACATGCTTAGATTCAGAGATCTAACTTTTATATCATTACAGTTGAGCCTTGAAAAGTGAATTTTCAGGACAAGAGTGTAAAAAGAGTTCAGAATGAGGTAATTTGCAACATAATAAACAAACACATTAATCCTTATCAATTCCCATAACATTTCTACCCATAATACCCATTACTGACTATATCGAGAAAGGTTCTTTTGATGAAGAGCGCAATATATTTAAATTGCTCAGAAAAACTGGTTACTATTTATTATGCTTGTGATGCTATGAGAGTTTGAATGACTGATTTGACAGCTACAGTTGATGATAATAGACTTGGAAACCATTAAAGGTTTGATAGCACAAAACAGGTCCTTCCATTGATCACTTAGTATTGCCTAATAAAGAAGATACAATACATGAAGCATCAGTACTCTGCAAAAAACCCAGGCTACAGCCCTAAGTCATGTTACACTTACATAATATGGAGGGAATCATCTGTTACTGTGTGATGACCATTAATTCATGTGTTCTTTTCAATGACTGGACACACCAGGTCTGACCCAGCTATTGACAAATACCTGCCCTTGCAGACCCATCACATAGCTGCTCTCTAGTGGACAAATTACTTCTGGGCTCTTTTTT
Organism: Nycticryphes semicollaris; assembly: GCA_013400055.1. NCBI lineage: Eukaryota > Metazoa > Chordata > Aves > Charadriiformes > Rostratulidae > Nycticryphes > Nycticryphes semicollaris. The sequence goes on from VXBJ01006930.1 coordinate 931,646, forward strand.
TAACAGGGCCTCATACTATATGATGCAAGAGCAACTACAAACTTAAAATAGTGGGATTTATTGGTACTAGGGACACAGCTAATCTAACTACCATTGACCAGAAGCCTAGTAGTGTGGAAGTGCAGGACTGGGTCAAGGGGTTACAGAAGTGTTGCAGATCTCAGCATATGGATTACAGATTGTATGGATAACTGTATTCCCATGGAATTTGTCCAGTCTGTACATTCCAGTTTTGTTTCACTTCCTCAAAACAATGGCTTTAGAAATCATGTAAATTCCAGGGGGCTTTATATGCAGACTGAATGCTGTAGTCTGGTTTGCAGTGTTTGCAAATGAACCAGTCCCTTCAGGCTCATGATTAGATTTGTGTTAGAGAACTCACTGCACCATCACACGAACATTACTGTCATCTCTGGATGATAAAATAAACATTTTCTGCACCTTCAGAATTCAGACTGAATTAGACAATGTCACCTTTTTTTACAATTTCTTGCAAAAGACCTCTAATAATAATTTATTCTTCCAGAGAAAAAGCAGATCCCATCCATACGCTTAAATGTTGTTTGAATCTTCAGGCTTTTGGGAGGAAAAGGCTAGGTTCTGTTAGAAAATAAGAGCATCTTATTTGAGGCAGGAAGGTTTTACACAGCTGCAGTGGTTCAGTTGTGTTCTCTAAATACACAAGTGAAAGACTTTGGTTTTCAAATTGTACAAAATAAGGTAGGAAGTGATCTCAGAAAATCACCAAGTCTCTCACCCTGCCAATGCTGGATATGCAATACTGAGCCAATAGCCACCAGTACAGTGATTTTATTTTTTAAATATAAAGGGATTCTCTTAGTAGAACGTCCTGTCTGACATACATTTATTTTGTTTTCCTTTCTCCATTACTACAAAAATGACCGCTTTTTACATCTAACTGCCTCTTAGATCTGCTCTTCACTAATTGGTACAAGGTCACAACAGATACTACAGCTGTTAATGTCTGTTAAGTCCCAGGAGCAAGCCTTTGTTCAATTTTTTTAAACTACATTCCTCTCTCTACTTAGTTCTTTGCACTAGTTATAATCAACAGATTTCTGCCAGACAAGAAGGACAGAATTTGCCAACCCATATATAAGCAATGATGCTAAGGCCAAGTCCTTTCCCGTTTGTCCTCAGTTTGTTGTGTTTTAGCAGGGTTCACAACAGCAGTAACTGGAAAGCAACAGCAACCCAGATTGTAAAACTAATGTGAACTACAAACCAACTAATTCTGGTAGCATTCAGCATGTCGTGGTTGCTTCAGCATCCCATCACAACTATTCCAGAGGAATGAGATGTAAAAATATGTACCCATTTTCAACACTGCATATCAGGAAACATATATCCCGGTAAGCTGTTCAAAGAGTAGCTTACATTATCCTATTTACAGATCAGGCAAATCTGTAAAGAACATTGTAAAGGAATCCCCAAGAACTAATAATAATTAAAGAGTGCAAAACTATAAAGAATTATGTTGCTGTTATCCTTGAAAGTTGACAGAGCTTTACAAATAAAAATAAAGAGGCAAAACAAACATCAGCAGCTGGAATAAGAAGTAAACTAATGTAAATTGTAACAGCTATAAAATACAGAAATAATAATGTGCTTGAGGTCTATTGAAATTAACTCCATTTCTCCTTCAAGCCATCAGTTATTTTTCTCATAGTGGGAATAGTACAAGGTTGGCAGGTCTGCATCCAACTCACAATACCATAGCCAGGGAGAAAAACATCCCTAAAAACCTCAACACAAAAGAAACAGCTGCCTGAAAAGATAAATCACTGCCAAAATACTCAGACAGCCTATTCAAACACAAGCAAAAGAGGTAAATACTAGCAGTTGATAAACGCACCAAATGAAGCAATTGATGCTCAACTCTTGTGGTACAAGGTAATAACAGCCTGTGTGCATTTTCACCCAACTGTTCTCAGTTTTTGAAAGGTAGAGATTGGCAAGGGGATTGCTCTGGTTTCAAACGGTCTTGCAGCGACACTTGCACAAAATGAAAAGATGGTCAACACATTTTCTAATGTCAAGATTTCCAGTTCTCTGGTCAATACCTCTCATATTTGTGCTGCATCCTTGTGGTCAGTTGACTGATTCCACTGGGCTGTATTCAGCTTTGATCTGAGATGGGAGCACCACATATACACTGCTTTCAAGGGAACTACTCTCAGTCACTTTTTTCTTCTTAATAGCACTTCAAGTTGACAGCACCCTCCATTGCAAGATGAGCTACCTCTCCTCTGTAACTTACAAAGCTGAACCAGGGAATGACTTCTGAGCTAAAACCTCAGTGCACTTCCTGAGCTGTCTCCATGCCCTGGATAGCACATATAGCTTTGCATTCACATGTCCATCACATGGAAGACCACCTTGTCAACACATAATTTACAAATCTGGGTTGCCTTTGCAGTAGTCTGTGGTGGAACCCATCTAAGAAATCTCCGTTGAATGACATATATTCAAAATCAACCATGTGATGGCAGTACAAGTTCCAATGGGACCACACAGTGGATGTGCAGGATGTTGTTTGACTGGTTCATCTGCACTGGAGGTAGATGCTATGACACTGAAGGGTATTAAAGGACCAAGTCTTTCTCTGGGAATGGGTCTCTGTTGAAATGTCTAAAGCATGGTCTGATCACAAGCTTGCATCAAAACTGTAACTCAGCACCAGCCAGAAGGCCAAGAAAATATTCAGCTTTATAAAGAAGAGTATTGAGAAAGGAACAGAAGACATCATCTCACTGCTATGAAAAGACTGGTACAGACACGTCTTGAGAAGTATGTGGAGGTATATGTATTTTTAATGATCAACTCAAGAAAAATACAATAGAACATCAAGAGGATAGAGCTGTCTTGTGAGACCAAGAAGTCCAAGACTTAAAAGAAGAGACTAAAGAGGCCAAGAAGAGATTCTTGGTCTCTTCTTAGTCTTTGGAGAGGTGAAAGCTGGAAGGGATATGACTAAGGTTTGTAAAGCCATGAAAACAATGGATAAGGTAATGTAGAACTGTCATTCACCAAACTGTGCAGTCTTTGAATTACAGATGGGTTTTTACGTGAGTAAGAGCTTGACTTAAAATATATAAAAAGAAAGTACCTCTCTCCAGTGGGTAGTGAACTTCTGCAACTTACAGCCATAAGAGTTTGTGGATGCAGATCATATCAGCAGATTCAAAAAAGTATTAGACAACTTGTGCACAGCAGGTCCATAAACAGATACTAAAGGGAGAAGACATCCTTTCTGACATCCCTGACATACCAGCTGAGGTTGTGGAGAATACAAGGAGAAGAGACAGCAGAAAATGGTGGGGCTTGTGTGCCCTGCTGAAACAGCATCTCATGTTATCAATGGAAAGACAGAACAGTGAGCTGGATGGACCCCTAGTCTTAACTAGGAAGGCATTTATCCTGTTGTTATGTTCTTACCTTCCCTCTGCCATGAATACAGCTATGTGCTGGGCAATTCATATCCTGTTGACTTCAACTACTTCGTTACAAATGATAAAAAAAAAAAGACTATTGTCAAACAATGATCACACTGAGTGAGAATGTGAATTCTCTTCCAGTTTATGAACTAGAGCTTGAATAAAAATGCAGTTCATCAAAAAGTGAAGAGAAAAAGAAAACAGGAGAAGTATTCTGCTATATTAACATGTTTAATTCTTTATGCAAGCTTTTGTTAGTCAAGCCCACACAACTGCTGCAGTAAAAGCATACAGTAGTTTCTGACATGATATAGAGACTAAAGGTGGAAAATGACCAGGTAGGAATACGATTGTCTAGTATTCAATTTGTGTGTGACATTCAGAAAGCCGTAGGAAGTGAATAAGGATAATTCCATCATTATCGCATAGTATTTGCACTTTAATGCTTTTTTAATGTACAGTAGCCTTTCTGGGCATTTCCACAGTAATTGCTGGGTCGACTCAGAGCGCCATCAATATTCTGCAACTGTATTACACTGCATAATGCTAATGGTATTAAAGAATGATAGTGGTCAAATAATTACAATGTGAAGCCAGGGAAGAACAGAGAAGGAACAGAAACATCGGGTGGACTGTATGGTGTGACTCCAGATGAGGTGGGAAGGGAGATGGAGGCACTTTGAATAGTCTCCCATCTCAATATTCCCATCTTTTGCAGTTGATGGGTTCAAGAAGCTATTCCATTCAGTCTGTCACCACCAGAAGACACTGTCAGCTAAAGCACGTTGACCAGGATCGTGGCCAGTTGGCTTTTGAATATCTTCATGGTTGGAGACTACACAGCCTGTCCGGGCAACCCCTTCCAGTCTTCAATCACTCCCACAGTGATTTAGTTTTCCTTCTGTTTAAACTGAATTTCCTATATTTCGATTTGTGCCCACTGCCTCTTGTCCTTTTACTGGCATTGCTGAGTAGTGTCTGGTTGCATATTCTTAATTCCCTCTCTTCAGACATTTATATACATCTACATCTTCTTTTTTTTCCAATCTTCTTTAATCTTAATTTAATCTTAATTTCATCTTAATTTTTTTTTTTACAATACACTAGGAAATAAAAGTTTGAAGAGCTGAAAATCCTACAGATTTGAGACTTAAAGAAAGATTCTGTGGCCAAAACTGTGTTTAGGCTTTTTTTTTTTCTAGTGATGTCTACTGGTCTGACTCATTTCAGCTTTACTTACTATAGCTGATTCCTTTCCCTACAAACTTTCTTGCTTTAGTTCCATTCTGTCATTGCAGAATACCATCACTTCAAAAGGAACTAAGCAATTTGTTCCACAGGAGTGAACTGGGGGAAATATTAAAGAATTATTCAGAACATATGGAATGAAACTAATTCTCTGTCAGAAATACTGTTCTGAGGCTGCTTTCCTTCCTAAAATGCTGCTAAACTTCAGAATTCCTGAAACTGTTATGTACAGCCCCGTATGCGGCTGGAACTTTATATAGCTACACTACTAGCAGAAGTGATACTGTGCAGCAGAAAAGCCAGAGATGTACTTGTTAAGAACAAAGAGTCTGGTTTTGCACTGAATATTCTTACTTCATGTGTTCTATGAATATATTTTAAAACACTGTGTTGTTAGGCACTTTTTAACACCCCTTTTTACCACTTCTTAATGTTGGTACTGTGTTTTTTTATTAACTTTTTTCCTTCCTCCAGAATTTTTGTGAAGTATAGGTTTCTAAATTTATTCCTAAAAGGAATAACTTGATGTAAGAGAGAGAACTTGCCACTGTTGTAAAATAATAGGCCTTTCTGTTCCCTAAACCAAATCACACTCTGTGTCTGCATTTCTGCTAACAATGCTCTCCAGTGGCAGCATGCTTATTGGCTGTGCATGCTTGTTCTGTGTGCATAAGTTATGGGTAAATGCATCCAGTCTCACCCCGAAAGAGGAACAAAACCTTGCAGTCATGCTGCTGATAGCAATTAAAAAAAAAAAAAAAACCTAACAAAAAAACCCCACCTGATTTTATGGCAGAAAATTACTTACATATGAACTGAGAGTTTGGTTCTCAATAGAAAATACTAGTCCCCGGACATATTCCTTTAAAAAATAACCGGTGATGAATAGTTCTAATAATGGTTTTAGTTAAACTGCTCTGCTTATGCTGCTACAGGAGGATTACCACAAAATCCCTGGACCTCGTAGCACAACAACAAATAAACTTTGAGTTTTGACTGGTGTTGGATGTGGAACTCTAAACTGAGCAGCCTGCGCTGGAGGGGAAAGGTGAGAGATTTTGTTCTCTCTTCCCTGTAGCGGACCCACGCTCTTGTCGCTCAAAGATGAGTAAAATGAAATGTTGGTTACAACATGACAGTTCTGTCTGATAGTGGCACTTGTTGCAGTGCTCCGGGTAATGACTTGGCTCACTATCTCAGAAAAAAAGAGAAAGAAAACATTTTTCAGTTTCCTATACTTTCTGTATTTGGAATATTGAGCATTTCATGTGTTTTAGAGAAACAGTTGAACTCTGACAGGTTCTTCAAGATGCTTTTTGTGGGTAGCCTGTTATACTTAAATAAAATCTGTAAATTCAGTTGGGTTTCCAACAGGCCTATGAATCAATCCACAGGGATGAACTGACATCATTGCCAAAGCTCTGGTGAGGTCTTGTCTGGTATAGAAACAGAAATATTTGTCCACAAGAAGAACATGGAGCCTCATTTGTGTTTATTATTGTGTTTATTATTATTTATTGTTTATTTATTTATTATAAGTGGAAACATAAAATAGCAGTCATTTTGTGAAAATAATTTATTTGAATGAATTATGTGTTCCTACTGTTTTCCTAGGTCTTTTTTAGTAAAAAGCTCAAATATTTTGTGAAAGGCTTGCACCATCATTGCAAAAAGAGTGTATGCAGGCAGTGGCTCCATTTAACTGTGAATGGGAATTTTTAAATTAAATAAAATCCTAGAATGTTGGAAGGAACCTTTAAAAAATCTACTAGTCCAACTATCTGCCCTGGGCAGGGACATCTTCCACTTGATCATGTTGCTCAAACCCCCATCCAACCTGACCTTGAACACTCCCAGGGATGGGACATCCACAGCTTCTCTGGGTAACCTGTTCCAGCTTCTCACCACAATCATCGTAAAGAATTTCTTTCTTACGTCCAATGTAAATCTAGCCTCTTTCTGTTTAAAAACCTTGCCCTTGTCCTATTAAGATGATGTATGTCTTCTCCGTTACCTCAGCTGGAGAACTGGCATTGGAGCCTAGACTGAGCCAAGCTAGTTTTGCAGGATCACAACTCATCTACCACTGTCCACACTGATCTACCTGGTCTGAAGTCATAAAGATGGTCCTTGAGAAAGACAAAGATGCCAAGTAGTAATGAGGACAATACAGAATAAAGGCAGTTTGAGGACTTTCTCTTTTCCATCAAACCTTCAGCAACATTTGAAGTTAAATACCACTGCTTTTTGTTGTTAGGACATCTGGAGAAAGAAGTGGAGGAGTCACCAACTCCTCTGTAGTCTGGGAAAAAATCCCAAGGAGATGATGATTTCTAGTTTTTGGGGACACCAACCGACCATATGGGTCAAAGTCCCTAAGGAAGAGAACTGCAGATCAAACATTTACTTCAGTCTCCCAGTCATCTTGCATGTGGGGTTTTTTCGTAATGCACATATGGGAAAAGTGCCTTTAAGAGCTTTCTGGAAGTAAACTTATCATTAAAGCAGTCAGCAGACTATTTTAAAGACTGGTTTTTTTGGTTTTTTTTTTTTTGTTTGTTTTTTGGGGTTTTTTTTGTACTTTGTATAATTTGGCATCATGTCTGTCTTCAATTTGGGATCAAGAAGGGTGGAATTAAACACGGTTGTCAATAGCATGCAACAGCAGTGAGATATGCAGCAGGACTGTTAAAGCAACACTTCTGTATGTGTCAGACTGCAAAGTTCCTCTTGATAAACCAGGAGACTTCCCCACAACTGCTGGGTGTCTTCCTTGGCAGAGATCTTATGGCCAAAGACTTATGCTGGATGAGTTTCACCTCATGCAGCTTCTGACTGCTGAAAGGAAGATGTCTGTATTAGTCTCCTGCAGTTAACAGACATAAATAGACATTTTTGTCATCTGTTGAAGATGAAGTGTGCCACAAAAGCGCCCTTTTTTCTCTGGTCCCAGTCAAAACAATCCAGATGACTGCCAAAGGTGTAAAGTCATATGACACTTAGAGTCAGCACAGTTCTTCACCAGCAGGCCATTGCTTCAAAGATTTCAATCAGTGGTTTGGCGTGTTAAAGTGAAAGCAAACTTGTTCCTCAACTTCGAGAGCAAGATTAACACAAATGCCTATTAAGCCAGGAAGGAAGCAGCAAAAAGTATGCTTATTCAGAGTACACATAGACATCTAAATCATACAATACAGATAAAATATCATATTTTTCCCTTTTTGATACTTCCTCTCGGTAAGCTTCCTTCCCACTATTCCTTGTGCCCATCCTTAGGCATCTAACCTTTCCACTCCAGCACAAACAGACATGCCAAATTTAGCACTGTGAATGCCGCTTCTGGAATAAAGTACCTGAAAGTCCCCAGTTCCCTTTGTGTATCTAACCCTTGAAATACTCATAGACAGGTTAAAGAGCGGTGAATTCAGCCTGAAGCAGGTGCAGAGAAGAGCGATCATAGTAGAGAGCATATTTGTGTGAAAATTTAATTCTCAGATAGTTTAACAAAACAAAGGTGACAGAGAGGTAATATAACTGATTTTTATAAATACACTAGAGAAAAAGTAGTTATTTAATCTGAAGGAAATGCTCTTAAAAACAAACAAACAAAAAAAGAGACATAGACTGCCCAAGGAATAAGTTAAATTTAGATATTGGAAAAAAATTCTATTTGTTGTCCCACTGAAGCCCTGCAAAAGCTTTCCAACAAGGCTCCCAGACACCCAAAAGGATGGAGTCATCTGGTACACCTGAATTACTTGTGACAATGGAGGGCTGGAGTCAAATAAGAGAGATTGGAAAGGGCTGAAACTTATTCCAGGCATATCTTACATATATTTGATACAGCAAAAGCTCAGGCACTCTCTGAGCAAGGAGCAGCACTGACCCTGGAGTCAGTTTTACAAAGTGGATGCACTGAGGAGCAAATGAAGTGCTATGAAATGCCCTCTTTGGTTCTGGTTCAGACAGGCTGGGATGTGTCGTCTGATCCAAGTCTGTCCTGGAGGAGTAAAATCAGAGTGTTGCCCTTCATTCTTTTTGTCCCAGCTCCCTAGAGTGGGGAAGAAAGGAGCTGGCCCTGTTATAGCCCCAGGACTTTTAAACTACCCTGATAATGAAAAACATAATGGAGTAATCCCTACTTCTCCTTACTTTATGTGTGATCCATTTATGTTTTCTACCTATTCTTCTGTGGATTGTTAGTATCTAATTGCAGCTAATATGCCCTTAGTAGTTTTTTCCTGCTCTACTGTAGCCCAATGAATATGAAATACAATATGAAGCATTAAGGACTATTCTTTGCTGTAGTTCCAAGATATAAATGAAAAAAATAATAACTGCAAGGCAAAGAACTCTGTTGTTTTTGTTGGGAGTATCTGGCGTTGCTGTTTCCTGACTGCTGGGGAGAATGAGATTTGCATGGTCAGAAGAGTCTTCAAAGCACAGTTACTCCATTTGAAGGCAGGACTCCTAGAGCAAGTCCCCTTCCATCTTTTGTGTTTGAACCATCCCAGGAGCCCAGAGCAGTGCTTTATAATCCTGCTTCTTCTCCCAGTTGTGTTATCTTGATAAAGGACCTCACGCAAACCCCTGCCTACAGTTCTGGCCCTACAGAAGCCAGTCAGTTTCACCAGTGACCTCAAGAAAACCAAGATTTAAAATCTCCACTAGATCTGAATCCCAATCCTGTGCCCTGGACTCATTTCAAATACATAAATGGCAGTATTTCTCATAATTAGCATCCTACAGCACTTAAATCTGGCACTTTTCATGTGGTGTTAGCCATGCTCAATATGACACTGCATATATCCTAGGCAAAGTATGGCAAACTAGCTAAGCCAAATGCAAAAGTCTCTCTCCCAAAAGAACCCAGATCAATTTCAGTAGAACAAAAGCTTTTGGTTAGATTGCTCTCACGCAAAAGGATCGGTCATTTTACTGGTGTTTAATGTGCCTTTTATGTTCAAGATCTTAAGCAACATACATTGAACAGCCTGACATATTTAGAGGAAAACAAATTTCCTTTCTGCACACCAGATGGAAATTATGGATGTGAAAGCTGGGCACAAAACAATGAGATACATAAATCTAGTATTTTATCAACCTATTTCAGGCTGTACAATTAGAAAAGTTATCAGTTACATCACAACTCATGATACACACCTGCTGAAGTGGGAAGATAAATATGGCTAACTCGCTGTGAGTGTAAAAGTTGTACATCATTTAAATTACACTGCACTCCCAGGTCATGAGCTAGGTTATCTGGAAGCACATGGAACATATGCAGCACATGGAACTGATGTTAGACACCAGGGAGTGCTAGGATTTACCCTGTATGTTCTCTGAATGCACTAAAAAAGAGATTTCTGTGATAATTTTCATGAAGTTGAACTCATCCATACCCAACAAATAAGATTTTTTTAAAAGGTGGGAAAAAGTGGACTATGAATACATAAGGATTAAAATGCTTCAAGCAGTCAGTAGAAAATGCCAGGGAAAATGTATACTGGCAGCCCTTTCTCCTCCATTGCCTGTGACAGCTGTCTCAGGGGAACAGAACCAATGACACTGTGGCACCAGTTTGGATTCATTCCATCTTAGCCTACACCTGAATTTGTCATCCTCATGTTTTTTCACAACAAGCAGAGAAAACCTGTAAATTTCAGGCACAATTAACTTGATTTTCTTTAGCCATCTACCTTTAAGAAAAGATAAATCATGCCTTAGTGCCTCATCAGAGAAATTCAGGTGTAGACAGCTGTGTTTCACCAGATGAATTCCACCCTGGGATTTACAGGGATTTACTCCTGAGTTAAATTTTCTTTTTTGTGAATCAGAGCGGGAAGATATTATGATCATTTCATGCACAAGCAGGAATAGGTTTGGCAGAAGGGCCTGTCTTCTAACTTTCAACACCGTGAGCACAACCCCATGCCCTGGTGTTATCCCTACCTTATTCAGATTTCCCCTACATTAGAGCTTAGTGAGTAATAAACTTGCTCAAGAAATGAGACACACGACTTCTTTGCCTGTTTCATTTGGAGGAGGCAACACTAAATCCAGAGATGTTTTCTCCTGGGAGAAAAATGTAATTAATACTTTGGGAGCTCTTCTCCTTCCTGTTTAAGTTGGGCATACAGCCAGAAGTGCAAGAACATATAGGTCCATAAGGAAAAAAATAAAATGGAGAGCTGGAGTTCAGTCTTGGTCTTCAAGTACTCAGCTGGGTAAAAACGCTAATTAGAAAAAAAGCTGATTATACTACTGCAATGATTTGCGTCAAGTTCATGACTATCTCCAAAATGAGGTGAGGTTTTGTTTTTCTAATTCATTACCTTAGTCTGCTTTTCTCAAAATTAATCCATATCTATTAACACGAGTAAAATGAAGTAAGAAAATCTATTTCCTAAAAGATAATACTGCAAAGAAAGTACTGCTGCAGGGAATGATGCTGCTAGCATTCCACCTAACCAAGGATTTGGCACTATAGAAACATGGCATAATCAGTGCTTTCAAAAGCTACAGTTCCAATTATAATGCAAAATGCATGATAGTTCCCTTGCCTTTTAACTAGTGCTGCAGGTAGAAAAATAAAACTGCTGTACTGCCTTGACCAACATGTTTTTCCTCTGTTCCTGTGTAGTTATTACAGTCTTTTTTTTTCTAAATGTGTTTCAATCATCTATTTTAATTACCTTCTTTAATAACTAAAAATAAATGAATGACAGATTTCAATATAATTTTTTTTTTTTTTTAATTTTGAACGGTGCTAGGAGGGCAAACCAAGCTCAGCTTAGGATCTAATCTAGTATCCAGTCTCCTTCAGTGAGCATTAGCAGATGCTGATGCATGTGAACAGGGCAGGCATGTTGAGATGGTGATCAAAAACTCTGACAGGTTTCTGGAGCCAAAGGTGTTATGTGTGCTTATGACAGAGAAGGCAATGGAAGAGTTAAGAAGAACCAGGCCTCTACTCATTGGCAATGGTGAAAGATTTTGTTCTAAAATCTATGTTCTAAAGAAAAAGAGATGGGAAAAATTCAATTTGTTACAGTTTTATATTTCTTAAGGATTTAGTGAAAACATGTTGCTTCTCTTCCTCCTCCCATCCCCTGGTCCTGGACCTGCTCTGTGGTCTGGGTTCATGAACATAAGAATTCCCAAATTTATTAGCCCAGCAGCCAGCACCTTTCACTCACCAGTGAGCAAATACAACTAGGGACAGTATCCCCTTGTATTTGTGGAGTGACAGGCAGCAGTATTAAATTGTTGTCTTCTATATCAAGCTGAAGTATGACTGTTTGGGCCACTACAGACACCTGCTGAAAAAAGAAACAGTATCCCTTTACTACCTGGGATTACCCTTCAGAGCTCAGAGACACTGAGATGCTTATAGGCACGCACTCTTTGTCCTACTTTTTCTCAATTCTGACCACTGTTAGTCTCTGAATTTTTCTGGATTCTTCTTCAGCTCCAAAGAGTTACCTCACCAAATCAGTCCTGTTTTCAATCACTCATCCTTTTTATTTCTATTAACGTGACCAGAAAGCCTGAGTTTTCTCCTGCAAGTACCAAACCCACTTTCAATATTAGCCAGGCAGCCTCGTGCACAGATCGATGGTCTTCTCCTCCTAGGGATGGAAATTCTCAATTTTCATTGTCCGCCCAGGTGCTTCTTCCCCAACTATGCATCCCTCCCATGTATAAATGTGATGCTTGGACCTCTGAATGTGGCAACAGGCATTTTCCCTCTCCTCTCTTCCCTTATCTAACATGGAAAGCTGGAAGCGGATAAGAGAATGTGCTCCTTTCTCTCAGTACAGTCATGCCAAAGATTATAAACTGGATGCAGATTTTCTTCGGGGTGGCAAAGAAAGACATTGCTCCTTCTGAAGGCATATTTCAAGTTGTGGCTCCAGTGCATGGGGTTACCGAAATAGCTGCAAGAATTTTATTTCAGAGCTTTAACTGAAATAGTCTGCAAAATTCAGGCTGATGTGGGCAGCTAGCTTGGAGAGCTTTGCCCTGTTTGTTAACAAAATTCCAGTCGATTTGAAAACACAAAAAAAATATACGAAGCGTTGAAACGCATTAACAATTTCAGCCCCTCAGATACACTTATTGCTACTTACCCATAGCACCTTTCACATTTCTCTCTCTTATGTAACCAGGTGCTGTACTGCTGGGTCTGAATTTACATTCTTTGTGCATGATGTTGCCAGAGGTCCTCACTGCTGAGACAGCTATGTGCTCATTTTATTACCACAAATGCTGTTGACTTCTTCTGTTAAATCTGTGTATCGTCTCGTACGTGTGGAACTGTCATTCAACTAGGCATTCCCATGTGAAAGGGTTCAAGGGTTTTATAATATTTATAACATCACTGGGATTATCTTTAATCTAATTTGCAACTTTTCTGTTTATCAAATTTTATTTGTTATGGAGACATACACAGAAACTTTTTGTAGGCAATAAATAGGCACTTGAAACAGTTTCCAAAAGAGTCTGATTATTGGACTCCACCCAGGCAGTCTAGTTATGATTTGGTTTCATTTTCAAATTCTTACAAGAAAAGAATCTTTTCTCTCTTGGTGGCATTTTTGAAATTACCCTTCTAAAAATTCAATTTTAAGCACAAACTTCTCCAGGAGCTTTCTGAAGCTCAACTGCTCTCTCCCTTCTTCTGGGAGGTAGTCTATTTGACTTTGGATCCCAGTTCAGTTCCACTAATAAAAATACCAGCAATTCAGTTGCTAATGCAAAGGATCCTAGAGCTAAATCCACCTGGTTACTCTACAGGCAAAGCTGTCAGCAGGAAACTGTCTGAAGAAATAGGTACAGAACTAGGAGAAAATATGAAAGTAAATATGGATAAAAAAAAATAATTGTGATTGCCAGTAGAGTATAAGGATTTTAGAAGAGAGGGAAGGTACTAGTTACAGGTAAGAGATATGGGTTACATACAAGTGGGGAGAACAGCCACAGTTGAAGCTGTAATGCATGCACTTAGCAACCTCCATTCCTGACACTCATCATCTCTGCTCTCTGATGTCCACCCATTTATCCATCCATCCATCCATATGTGTCAGCCCTTTTCCTCATGGACTCCACTGCCTACTCCCTGGGAGGATGGGAGAAGGAAGGGAAAAGTGCAGTCATGGCAGCTGGTCCCTGGGATGGCAGTGTGTGTTTATTTGCTCCCAGCTGATGCCCCTGCACAGAGCTCTTCTCTCCTCCCATTGCTCCTTGCTGAGGCCTTCATTACATCAATGTTATAACTTATTGGCTGATGCTTGTGAGTAATGTGAACTATAAATGTGTGATGCCTGTTAGTCCTGTCTCCCATTGCAACAGATGCTTGAGAGCATTACTATGAAATACCTCAGCCAGACGGCATGAGCGCAAAAGCAGACAGGAGGCACAGGGACCACTGGGTCAGATCTTGCCTGTTCATGCTACAGTAAGGGTACTCCTGAGAGTGTGGGTGGATGCACGTTGCTGTGCCTAATGTGCAAGATAGGCTGACAGGATTTTTTCCCCTGGCAGACCCTATGTTTCATAATAAGTCTAGTACAAGTGCTTTTGTCAATGTAAACTGTATGTGAATTTGACACAAAGCACACTAAAAAAGCAGTTCAGAGCCTATGAAGTGTTTTTGACACACAGAGAGAACAAGAACTTGAGGCAAGTAAATGCAGAGATGTGAGCTGCTTGTCCCAGGAACTGGAGGCGGTTAGAGGTGGAAAGGTGTAGTGGCCCTTTACAAACAATGTAGGAATCCCCTGCTGCACCTGTGACCAGTTTTTGTGCTTTTAAAAAAGTCTATAATTTCTGAAAGAGAGGAGTGGCAGTAATTTGCAGTCCTGGGTGCTTTGGTGTTTTGTGTGAGCAGTTAATGAGAAGGCGGAGTAGGAAGTTACCACTGAGATGAATCTGTTATTAAGAGAAGTAAACTGACAAACAGAAGAGATGCTTCTAAGAGAAACAAGGAAGCACAAAGATCTCTTCAGCTGCTTACAGGGTGCTATCACAGATTTAACTAAACAGCTAAAGCTGGTTAAATCAGAGTGCTAAATTTCAGCACAGATTTTAAAGGGTGAGACATTCTCAGAACTGCTGGGTGCTGTGGCCAGTGGCACGCTGCATCTCTGGCCAGTAGGTCCTCACTGTCCCAAGTGACCACTTTAGTGTGATGAGCGGCAGCAGCTTACCAGGAAGGAAGCTGGGGGTGAATAATGCTTGAAACCAGGGAAAACATGTCCAGTTGAAAACTTCATTTGGCTTGCAGGGCTGGTTTTTGCTCCCCTGTGGCCTTCTGACCTCCATCTTGATTAAAGTTCTGCACTGAAGGTGGACAGTAGCACAGGGATAACAACAGAGGAGCCTTAAATGTTGAGAAAACAAGCCAAACAAAAAGATTACAACCATCCATTGCAGGACAGGTTTTCAGCTCTGAGCTCTAAAGAAGATATAACTAGATCTCAGAATAGAATAGTGGACTGGAAGCTTGGATCATGTACCAGAAGGCAGTGGATTTATTATGAATTGCCACTGTATTAAAGCATGCCTCTGCTACCTAATGAAACTGCCTGAGCTACTGGAGATACTTGCAGTAAGTCCACACAGTACATTATTATCCCAGTTAGGTGCCTAAAACAATCTTAAACCCTTGAAAAGATTGATCAGCCCAGGCAATACCACACCTTGACCCCATCTTGTGTTACAGCTAGAAAACCTGTTACCCCAGTACATCTGATTCTGGTACTACCACAGGCCATCTACGGAGTTCAGGTCTCCCTAGATGTGGCAAAGTTGTCACAACTTCAGACAATTTGGAAGAGAAGGACTCAGCCCCCCCTGAAACCCTGGTCTTACTGAAGTAACTACCAAGTGCTAACTGCTGCAGCCGCAGAGCAGCTCACACTTCAGTATTATACTCGAGAAGTTCAGGCACTATAACATTCAGAAAGAATTCTGAACACCACATTAGTCTTACAGCCAGCAAAGCGTTAACTTTAGCTTCCTTGAAACCAAGAAGATTTTAGTGAACTTCAATGGAGGCAGGATTCACCTTGTAGTATATAAAGGCTCTCAGAAACAGTTTTCAAGTCCTCACAAATGTCAGTGTGCATGTTTCCAAGTGACCATGAAGCAGGCTGCGCTGCTCTGGCAGCATAACAAACTGACTTGGAGTAGGATTAAGCATACCCTGCCCCATGTTTTTCAGCTCCATAGCCCATTGAGTGTGGGCTTAAAGCCATATTAGATGTGTACTGACACTGTTCACCTCTCAGAGGGTTCTTAGCTTGGGTTATGACATTGTCTGACTGGCAGTTCTGGAGACAATTTCATGTGAGCTCTGTGGTTAAAGTTTAATCCTGAGCCAATTTACTGCATCCAACTCCCTGTAATCTCCATCAAGCCCTTACATCCATCTGCAATGACAATGTCAGGCAGACAAGAAAGACTCATGTTGTCTCCTGGAAGGGCCCTGGCACAGCTGTCTGCAGAGCCGTGAGGGGTTGTAGGCAGAATTCAAACTGGGCCAAATTCAGCTTACTGGGAAAGACGTTGCAGATATACAGTGCTGGGCTTCTGACATCCTCAGCTTCAAACCTCTCCAGGGAACCATCTGGTACAGGAAGGACAAATGCAGTCCAAAAAAGCAAAGC
Source organism: Nycticryphes semicollaris (assembly GCA_013400055.1). Taxonomy (NCBI): domain Eukaryota; kingdom Metazoa; phylum Chordata; class Aves; order Charadriiformes; family Rostratulidae; genus Nycticryphes; species Nycticryphes semicollaris. Next base: position 948,024 of record VXBJ01006930.1, read on the forward strand.
TGTGGATATCTTCCAGACTACTAGACCATAGTGGATTCATCCCAGCCTGCAAATGCATATAGCTCCACCCTGTATAAACAAGACCTTGGCATGTGACAAGATACTGACTATATTTTGCAGTTGTTGGGGTGTCCTGGTACTACATCAAGTGTTCTGTAGGTGAGTCTGAAGTTGCTGTTGGGCTTGGCAAGTAACTGAAGGTACAGCCTTACTGACTGTGGAACAAAAGGTAGCCCAGGTGTGAAGAGGCTGATGTCTATTTTCATATATTTCTGAGTCATCAGCTTTTGCTGATGTTTTTTTATCTGCTTTGATACAAGAGGCAGTTTAATCTTCTGCCAGGGAAGTAATTGGACTTTTATGAAATTTATAGGTGTAAGCAAAATTTAGATGATACATGTGCCACTTTAGAAAGATTTCAGAAATCATTCCTTCTGAGCAATAGTCATTGCCTATTTCAGACCACATTGAACATCTGGGACCCTAAAAAAAGTACAGCCCCCTTTAAAAAACATATCTAGAAGCCACTACAATGATGCTTTCCAAGGACAATTTGAAAAGTGCTGTTAATCTTCTGTTTGAAGCAGTTTCTTTATCCAGGATTTAATTTTATTAATTAGTATCCAGCTTCAAAAATCTGAAACAGAGGCAAGATGGATTCAGTCTTTTTCAGACCGTCATCAGTAAAGTACTTTCATACAGAGTTTTCAGATACGGAGGAATACTTATATATCATTATTGAGATTTTTTGATGATACTTCATTTTAGAAGCCCCGGAGTATTTCAAACCTCATTAGTTCATCCAAAACTCTGGTAGGTTGATTTTAATTAGCACAAACAATTGAATGGTGTAAATCAGAATAACAACTGTCATTCCTGGTTTTCACTTTGGTCTTATTTTTCTTTAAGGATTTGAATACACTGAAAATAAGCCTTCTGTTGTAATATACTTTAAATGACTTTTGAATAGTTCTTCCTCCAGTTATATGCAGTCTCTTATTTAACTAAACCAACAATAACAATTTTCTTTGCATATGCTATATCTATGTCAAGTGTTTAAAATCTTTAACAGGTTTGAAGCTGCTGAGTACTACATGCACAAAGAAGTGGTCAAATAGAAACAACATTGACAGGGCTGTCTGGGCTTAAAAGCCTGGGCTGGCAGCAAACCTGTGAAATTGGCCTTTTTGGATTATTTTTGTACAAGGTTGCCCAATTTGTGGATCCCACATAGAATAGAATAGAATAGAATAGAATAGAATAGAATAGAATAGAATAGAATTTCAGTTGGAAGGGACCTACAACAACCATTTAGTCCAATTGCCTGATCAATTCAGGGCTAGTCAAAAGTTAAAGCAAATTATCAAAGAGGCCAAATGCCTCTTAAACACCAATGGGCTTGGGGCATCGACCACCTCTCCAGGAATCCTATTTCAGTGTTTGACCACCCTCTTGGTAAAGAAATGCTTCCTAATGTCCAGTCTAAACTCCCCCTGGTGCAGCTTTGAATCATTCCCATGCATCCTACCACTGGATACCCGGGAGAAGAGATGAGCACTTCCCTCTCCACTTCCCCTCCTCAGGAAGTTGTAAAGAGCTATGAGGTTGCCCCTCGGCCTCATATTCTTCAAACTAGGTAAACCCAGAGTCCTTAGCTGCTGCTCATAAGACATACCTTCCAGCCCTTTCACCAGCTTTCTTGCCCTCCTCTGTACACATTCAAGGACCATCCTTCTAAAATTGTGGGTCTCACAACTACACACAGTACTCAAGGTGAGGCTGCACCAAAACATAATATAGTGGGATAATTTCCTCTTTTGAGCAGTTAGTTGTGTTGTGTTTAGAGTCAGAGAATCATTTATGTTGGAAAAGATCTTTAAGATCATCGAGTCCAACCATAAACCTGACACTACCAAGTCTGCAACTAAACCACATCTACCTGTTTGATGAATCCCAGGATATCGTTTGCCCTCTTGGCTGCACACTGCTGAATTCTATTGAACCTGCGGTCGACCAGCACCCCCAGATCCCTTTCTGCAAGACTCCTCTCCAACTACTCCTCGCTCGATTTATATTTGTTTCTGGTGTTACTCCATCCCGGGTGCAGAATCTGGCATTTAGTTGATGTCAAGGGGAAATTCATTCTTGGTACAGTGGCTATAGAAAGACAGTGACTGTGTTAGACGTGTACTAGAATGGTTTTATTTCACCTTATATTTTGGGCTCCTCCAATGTAAATCAATATATCTGGGCTGGTCACCCTACACTGTCTTTTTAATCAATGACATAAGCCTTTCTGGGATAGCTGAATCATCTCACCCATCTTAGAAATGTAGACAAAAATGAAAAGAAACAATTTCCAAAAGTGCTCATTCATCCTATTAATGACAAAGGCATAGATCAACATTTGGTCTTAGAAATACCACCTTTTGTTTGTAGAAAAGCTTCAGTACTAATGGCATATTAGGTGCCTAATGGGGCTAGGCAGGTATTTTTTGATTGCTCTCCAGAATTTAAGTGCCTCATGTTCATGTAGTTTTCATTTCAGGCACCTATGGATAACCTGGATTTTGTCCTCTTGCTTTATTTGGTTGTACAGCCACAGGAGAGGGATGTAACAAGCAAAATCTTTGGAGATGGTCTGGTTCCTAGTCTGTTCCACAGCAGTATGTCTATTTTTTTAGGACAATTGCCAAGCCACAGCTTATCCCATATGTAAAAATGTACCTTAAGCCTCTTAAAAATGTATCTTAGCCTACCTAATCGGTTTGTTTCCATTCCCAAATCTGTAATGTTTCCTCTGGAGCACCTAACTGCACATCATTCACAATCATCAAGATCAATGTTGTTAACCATCCTTTGTCACTGCCATACACACCTGGCCTATCTTCTGTGAACGATCATCCAAGTTTAGTCATCTTTTTTGCCTTCCATAGCTCCTACTGAGTGTGAAACACCTCTCTTTGTAGGGATATCTATGACTTGTTTGGTCTCCTGACTAAATCTAAAAGACCCATCTTGTGAAAAAATTGAATGCACCTATACGTTGGGCTGATACTGCAGTTCACCTGGATGTATATACTATGCAGAAAAAATGTCTGGGGCCCAGGAATTAACTGAGATGCATAGAATAGGGAATAGCTACCCCCAGCACTCTCAGTAGTCTGTGAGGATAGAGAGGCACCTCTAAAAGGCAATTCAGATTTAACATGAGTAGAACTGGTCTTTGCATGTGCTTCTCTCTGTCTGCATTTTACAGAGCTGACAAAAAAAAAAAAGTCCCATTTGAACTAGGAAAGAATCTAGGACTTATCCAATATTAATGGAAAGACAGTGATCAGTCTAAAGCCTCTGTGTGTCCTGGGATAAATAAATTCCTATCTTTGGAAGGTGACAGCATTATACTATAAAAAGTACATTGAATAAATTCAGAGCTATCCTAATCTTACAGATAAATAATTGAACATTAGAATATTTTGGCTCAAAGTATATTTAAATACTAAAATCTAGGATTAAACACAAACGTTCAAATTAACGTTAGCCCTACTTCCTTCCCTGTGCTCCCCTTTTTGCCCAAGCACTACCAGCAGTCTGAAGTCTCTGGTTTGGAGAGAAAGAGAGAAAGAAAGAATGAATCCTGTGAAATGTATTCTGTGAGAAAAAATATCAGATGCAAATAGAAATGAGTTTCAGTGTGTATATACCAGAGCACTAGCATTCAGCTGGCTGAGAAATCTGTTTGTCAGATTGACCTTCTGATAGGATTTAATTTTTACTTTGATTCAGCAGATTCCTTTTTCATTCCTATAAGAAATATTGTGGAGTGTGCAAAAGCTCACGGCTTCAGCTGAAAAAAACCCAGCAGTCATGAGTATGATACACGGGGTGAAAGGAAAGGTCTTTTGCTACAATAATTATTACCTTTGGCCCCCACTTGTTTGTCTTCCAGGAGATGAACTTGATACATGATAGGGTTTACAGCAAGCAATCTATTTACTTTGAAGTGCTGGAATGTTGCTATTGAAGAACAGAAGAAAACAAAACAAAGCAAAGAAGGCTTACTCTACTGACACTAAAGGCAAGCGCAATCGAAATCACAAAATTCCAGCAGCTGTCTGTTGTTTCAGGATCTGTTTCCTGCATTATGCCCATAATGTTTTGCAGGAAATACGTTTCAACATCTTCAAAGATTAAACTTTAATATCACACCCAAGAATGAAATTGCAAAGGCTTTGAGCTAAAGTGGGAGAATTGAATCTTAAAAGGAAAAATTTAATCTGTGATTACAAGCAAGTGAGCAAGCTCTGAAAATGCAGAAACTGAATTAATTTTCTCCTTGCAATTTCTGTACTGTCTATGCAATACACAAGGTTGTACCTCAGACAGTACCTAAAGTGAGATTAAAGGGAAGATATATATTAATTAAGAGGTTTTACTTTAATATCCATTTCCAAATGAAGCTCCATAGAGCACTACAAATAGTGGTAAGCCATGGTGCAATTAAAGTCATAATCGTCTGAATGGCAGCTGCTAAGATGTGAGGTATATGAGATCTTGCATGTACCTTTCTGTGAGGGCTGGAGGAGTAAGCAGGGCTCTGAGAGAAGGCATTGCACAGTCATCTAACCACAAAAATAAGCTCTTTAGTTTGGTAAAACCAAAAGACCATCAATCACAGATGTTTTTTTCCAGATGTTTTCAATAATGTCAGCTTTGCAATTTTATCACACTTGAGCAGAAAATTAGGTATATTATTGATACAAAAATTAGGTATTTGTGTTCTAGTGGCATACAATAAAAGCAAATCTCTGTATTCCTGTCTTTCATGATGTTCATAAACCAATGATTTAGAGCTTCTATTTAAAGACATGTAGCAGATCCAGTAAAGGCATGAGCATAACCTGAGGGACTTTGTCTTCCTTTCTTCCCTAATTGGGTTTTGTTTTGGTTTTTTGCCCCAGTCCAAAATTAGATTGTTAAGTCTTCAAAGCAGGGACCCTGAACTCAATTATCCTCTAATTTTCTTCAAAGTCACTGGAGTTTCACTAACAGTAAACTTGCAGACGTGGGTGAAGAATGAGACTTGTCTTACTGTATGTCCCCAAAGAAATCCAAATCATAGAGGCATGTGACGCAGTCACCTGAGAAAGTTCACTGCATACTACATGGGTTGCTCTACCTTCCCAGTTGTAATTTCTGTCTTTATGACATGACTACAAAAATGTTGCCCCTGGCCATCCTTGTACCAGTAGAGAGAAGTGCTTCCTTAGCTCTTCTAAGGTTGCCTCCACTTCCTAAGCTGCAATTGCAGTATGACGTGGTCCTTTACTATGGTCAGCTACAATTTTGGCAAAGGCATTTCTCATTCCAAACATGTCGGCCTCCTCCCTATCCTACAACTACAGAATGATTGACACACTGGAAGGAAGGGATGCCGTTCAGAGGGACCTGGACAGGCTTGAGAGGTGGGCTAGTGCAAGCCTCGTGAAGTTCAACAAAGCCAAGTGCAGGGTCCTGCACCCTGGGATATGACAATCCTAGCAGAGAATAGCTGGAGAGCAACCCTGAGGAGAAGAACTTGGGAGTGCTTGTGGATAGCAAGTTCAACATGAGTCAGAAGTACACACTGGCAACCCAGAAAGCCAACCACATCCTGGGCTGCATCAGAAGCGTGGTCATGGGAGATGATTCTACCCCTCTGCTGTGCTCCCGTGAGACCCTGCTTGGAGTACTGTGCCCAGCTCTGGAGTCCTCAACATGGACCTCTTGGAATGGGTCCAGCTGAGGGTCACGAAGATGATCAGAGGGATGGAGAACCTCTCCTATGAGGACAGGCTGAGAGAGCTGGCGTTGTTCAGCCTGGAGACTAGGAGGCTCCCGTGAGACTTTATTGAGTATAAAAGTACTTATGCTAATGCTTTCCGCTCTTCCTCTTTAGCGTGTACCCTTCCCCATGAACAGTGCGGAGGACTAGCCACTTTGCTGTCATTTCTGGATGCAGCCGCAGCAATTATTGTGATTGGAGAGCCTTCTTAATCCCCAAAGATGGTGCTAGGAATTAGGAGGAATATTCTTCTTTAATAAGGATAAAAATCAGGGGATAAAAAGGGCGACATAAACCTGTGTCCAAGCCATTTTCAGGACAGTGTGACAATGTGCATATCAGACATAATAGAATGTCAAGAGAATTGAGTATCAAAGGTGAAAATCTGAATAAAACAATTGTTTCACTAAGTCAAATGGCATACAGAGGTAGAGAACACTTGTTTAGCTTGCTTTACCCTATCATTTTATAAAATTTCCTTAAATAAGTGTAGATGTATAGAGGTATGCAGACATTGATGCAGAAACAAACTCCTATCTGATCCCCAAATATCACTTGATCATTCTGATGTTCTGTTCATAAATAGCATAGCTCACCTTTATAATTGCTTTTATAGCTACTTTCTATTACCTTTATAATTTATTAGCCATTTCATACATTGAACCTTAATGTAACGTGATGTAATGATTTATAACAAGTTCAATTTTTTAAAATGTGCTGTTGTATTTTAAATAGTTTTTTTTCCCACAAGTTGTCTTAAAATGAGAACCATTTCTGTCTAACAATAATAAACAGCTACAAACTCTGCCAGCCTGAAACACAGTGAAACAAAAATAGTTAAAATGAAATTTAACTGTTCTATCTGACAGTCCTCCTGCCATTTTTATGGATTTTATTGTTGCAGTAAAATTTGAGGGGGTGAGGGGAATTGATTGATTTTCCCTGTTCCACCTATTAACTCTACACTTGGCTTTGAAATACATATTGACAGGTGAAATAATTAAACCAAAACCACTCTTACTAACATGAAGAAAATAAGCTGAATATAGCATTTTGAATCTCCTTCAGTTACAGCAAATCATAATGGTAAAATTGGAACACTTTCAAAGAAGACTGTTTTGACTTGTTTGCTTTTATTAGGCTGGAAATGTCCCTTTAACATTCTAATCTAAAACTGAATTATGCACATTCTCTCATGTGCTGAAAGAATGCGATGAATTTTAAGGAAGCAGTTCACATCAAGCACACTTACGTTTCTTTTCTCTTGAAAAAGTACTAGGGCTGACAGGTTGCTTTGTTTTTTACTTCAGTATTATTGTGAGTTTATGGGTAAAAACTAGATCTGTAACACTGCTTTATTATAGATTTTTTCTTGTTATTTGTTTGTACTTTGAAAGAACAGAGAAAATACCACTTTATTCCAAATGTATGAATCGTACCTGTATGATACAGTCTGATTGATGGTCCAGGGAATGCTTTGTTATGCTAAAGTTCCTCTGCTGAAATCTTCTACCAGAACATCCTGAGACTGTTGATTAGACCATGCTGTGGTTTGATGAGCTGACTGTTCCACTTTGGTATTTCACCTAAGTTTTTAGACTGCATTTCATGGTTTATTTAGCAAAACATTTGCTTTCTCTTCACTTAATATTATTTTTAAATGTTTTTTTTTTCAAAGTCTGAAGTCCCAGGTGCTGACTGGAATTTGGTTTGGCCTGCCTCTGGGAACAGAAGACTTCATTCAAGCACTGAATACACACACCTGTCCTGAGAAGTTGTGGTGGGTTGACTGTGGCCAACAGCCATACCTCACACAACTGCTTATTTGCTCCTCTTTCCTGAAGGATGCAGGAAAATAGAAGGAAGGCAAGAAGAGTCATGTTTTGAGATAAAAGTCTAATAGGGAAAGAAAAATCTGCCCACACAAGCAAAGCAAACGAACAACTTATTCACTGTTTCCCAGCAGGCAGATATCCAGTCACTTCAACAAGAGCAGTGCTTCATTTCTTGTAATGTTTCCTTGAGAAGACAAAGGCCATAATCATTAACATCCCCTTTCTTCCTCCTTTCCCTGCACTTTTATTGCTAAGCAGAACATCCTATGGTATAGAATATCCCTTTGGTCAGTTCAGGTCTGCTGTCCTTCCTGGCTCTGCCTCCTCCCAGTTTCTAGTCCACCCCCACCCACTCACAGGGAATAGAGTGGGGAAAAGAGAAGGCCTTGATGCTACACAGGCTCAGCAACAGCCAAAATGCTGGTGTGCTAACACTTAATCAAAATCCAAACAAAAGCAGCATAGGGGCTCCTGTGAAGAAAATTAACACCATCCCAGCCAGGCTCAGTGGAGGCTTTCAACTCGTAGAGTTGCTTCTTTTGTCATCTGTCACACGGTGTTTGAACTTGGACACAAATCACTTCTCAGAGCTTAATTTCACTTGGGCTAAATGTAGGAGGAAAAATTCTCCTTCAAGGCATCAAGAATCACTATTCAGAAAGTGCTTTAGGAGTCACAGATAAAAAGAGCAATACAAGTGTCAGATACCATAGCATTATTCTTAAACTTTGAATTTCAATTTTGTCCTGTCTAGATGTGTTCAGGAATTTGGCTTAGATGTACGCACATTGAATTTTGTGGTTTCATCAGATTTAGTCCTCCTTCAGTAATTCTTTTATGTTACATTTTTTCTGGTACCTCAGTTTTGGTGAAACCATATACTCAGGAGACTTTGGGGATATTTTAAAAGCAATTAAATATTTTAGCCCCATTAAAGTTTAGGACTGATGTTGTTTGATTTGTTCATATTAGCACAGTAAAGTAAAGCTCTGACTATACTTTTTAAAGTATGAGTTTGAGTAACAGTGACCTACAAAAAAAACCCCACAACAGAGACAGATCAGACCTGCTCTAGGGATGAACAGTGCTTGCTTAAAGTTAGCAACAGAGGTTACAGAGATAAAAAGATGAAAAAATTTCATAGCAACTCATTAGATACTGCCTGCTATGTGTACAGAAAGGATGACAATGGCCTCAGGTACTATAAATTAGGCCAATGCAAAATTAAGTAAATGAACCAAGTTCAAAAGGCTGAGGAAAAGTAATAAAAACCATGCTCGATTCTAGTGGGATGCGCTAATCAAAGACAAGCAAGCTGCATATTGATCCCAGTCAGTTGCTTCTTATTCATGTGACTGACAGTGCATTTACCAAGGAATACTTCTAGGAGTAAAGCAAGGCTGGCGATGAAGTTAGAGTAGCCTTAGCTTGGACACTCAACCTGGTGTCTAACTGACAGCTGCCTAGACCCAGCAAAGAGCCACTTGGACTCTTCAGTACCACCACTGATGGCCTCCCTCTATTAGGAGGGCACTGCACTGTTGAAATCACAGAGTGGAGGAGAACAACCAAAGTCCTGCTCCTCTCAGGCTGGGAGATGCCATAGTTTCATGGGAGTGAAATGTAAAAGGGCCACAGTGTTTCATGAGTGAGTGCTGGCTCATAGACTGCTTATGGCTCACACCTCACATTCAGCCTTCCTCAGTGGCAGGGTTGACCCTGGCTTCCCACTGCTCTATACCTAGGGCTTCTGCATTGTTGGGCACATTGTGGCGCTGTCCCAGCAGTCAGGCTGCTGTGCAGCAAACCAGTGCCATGACTGACCCTGCGAGGGCTTGAGGCAGTGCAAGACCCAGCGAGGAGGACATTCCTACACAGGGCTGTCCTTACATAAGTCTGGAGCACTGCCTTGGAGGTCACTCTTTATCTGAGATTTACATCCGCTGAACTAATCTGATTTAGTCCTCACCCCTCTCCGCAGGTATTTTTATCAAAATGACATAGCAGTAACAGTCAATAACATACACATAAAAGTCACCATAAAAATATGAAAAAGTTTAATAGGAGACTACCCAGTAGGTTTTTTTGTGTTGTTATTTACTATTTCAAGGCCAAATGTAGAGTATTGACTCTCACTAATAATCAGCTGGCATCAAACATAAATTCCACTTTTCACCTTCTATGTTATGCAGTAATGACTCAGGCTGCATCTGAAGGGCAGTTTTATGAAAACACATTTTTTGATCATTTCTAGTCCTCATCCTTTTTAAAGGGTATGGGTTTCAGTACATTGCTATTACCCACTAATTTCATGGTCCATGGCTGAACATAAAGCGGTAATTCAATTGTGATTTTCTTCTGATATTATAAACAGCAAGAGTAATGCTGATTTACATTCTCAGTGTTCACTGACGACTATGTATTGTTACTTATAATATAGGCAAGGGAATTTGCAGACACCTAGTCATTAAGTTATTTAAAGTCTGTCACGCTGGAAAAGAAGACTTAATCCATAGAATGTAGAAAGGAAGATATTACAGTGCTGGAGATCTCAAAAGGAAGAGATTACTGAGGAAAAAAAATGAGCACAGTGTGTTCACTTCACAAGGAATGATGACTTGTAGGCAAGTAAAGAACAATGTGCAGTGTGTCTGCGTGTACAGTCAATTTCTAACCAAAAAATACGTGGCTAATCAAACACTAGCAAGTCGTTGCGTTGTAAGTTATTATAATAAAATACAGTTTCCACATAATAATACAGGGGAATTAATTGACAAAGTAATGAGGATCTTTTATATCTACTTATGCTTGTTCTGGCAGATATCTATTTCATGTTATGTTCAGATGAACAAGAAAGTACAGTCATAATTGCAGTAGGAAAAGCTTTTGAAAGATGTGAAATCAATAGCTGTCCTGAAAGTGGTACCAGAAGAGAAATATTCTGTGGAGTGATTAAACTTAAAATTCACTGGGAGCCACACTCTGTCATAGCACTTGATCTTCCAAGAAGCTGAACATTTTGCCTCTTCTCCAGCAGATCATTCATGCATGGATGACAGAACTAGTCCTATGGACAGCACTGGCACTACTCACTCTTTCACATTTAAACTGGTCCTTAAATGCTTCAGGTCTTGAACCAGAATACACAGCACCTTACAACAATAAACCTTTGATAAAGACTGATTAACAGTTATCGTGGTTTAACTCCAGCCAGCAACTAGGACCACAGAGCCTCTTGCCCACTTCTCCCCCCAGATGGGTATGAAGAAAAGGAAGAAAAGGAGGGGAAAGTGAAAGAAACCCTCATGGGCTGAGATAAAGACAGTTTAATAGAACAATACCAGAGAAGGAAAATAGCAATGACAATGGTAAAAGAATATACAAAATAAAGTAATATGAAACAAGTCACTCTCACCACTCAGTGATAGATTGCCCAGCCTGTCCTGAGAAGGGACCATGGATTCCTGCCCCTGGCCAACCCAATTTATATACCGAGCATGGCATCTATAATATGGAATATTCCTTGGGCCAACTTGTCTATGCTCCCTCAGCTTGTATAGAAACCTGAAATGTTAGTCTTTGAGAAATGTAAACATCACTTGGCAACAACTGAAACAGTATGTGTTATTGACCTGCTTTTCACAGCAAATCCTTTCACTAAGTAGAGAATTAACTCTATCCCAGCTGAAACTAGGACAAGAGTCCAGAACCAAGTTCTGCAGTCCTTAAAGTCAGAAAAAGTTCTGCTCATTCACAGTCTGTGACTTATGTTGCATCTGGGTCACATATTTAAATCATCATTATCTCACAGGCTTTACACAGGCAAAATGTCCTTTTGTCCTATCTATTGAAGCAGAAATAGTAATTCTACAGATCAGATTCCAGGCTCTTGATAATAACTTAATCCTCTTCCCTTCCTTGTTAGCCACCCTTTGCATCTCAAGCCTTTAGGTTGACAATGTGTATCAATCAGTGACAAAGGAGTGGTTTTGCTGCCATTGCAAGATGTAGCAGTATCCATGTGCTTTGGTGAGAAAGGGATGATGGGAGAAACTTGAGGTGCCTGGGCATGGGCCTTATATCTTTATCTTAGCTCTACCTTATATCTCAGAGATACTTTTCTGGCTAGGTAGGAATAAGTCAGAAAAGTTGTAACAAGGCTTTTAGATTTATTATTTGTTACAGGGTCTGTTGCTCAGTGGAAAGCAGGGATTCTTTAACAGGTAGCATAGTGACAGGATGAGGGGTAATGGTTTTAAACTAAAAGAGGGGAAATTTATATTAGATACTAGGAAGAACTTCTTTATTGTGAGAGTGCTAAGAAACTCGAACAGGTTGCCCAGAGAAGTTGCTGAGGCCCTATCCCTGGAAGTGTTTAAGGCCAGGCTGTATGGGCCTTTGAGCAACCTGCTCTAGTGGAGGGTGTCCCTGACCATGGCAGGGGGGTTGGAACGTTATGATCTTCAAGGTCCCTTCCAACTCTAAACATTCCATGTTTTCATGATTCAGGAATGTGGGAGTTGGCTCCCACCATCAAGGGGCAGACCCTCTCCCCTCTTCCAGCTAGACAAGTAAGGTTCTTTCACACTCTCCCTTGTAAGGGAAGTTCAGGTGTATAAACTTCTTCATGTGGCTAAAAGTGGATAGAAGTATTAAGGTGTTCCCCCTGCTGTGGAATGTCCTCACTTTAGCACTAAGGGATGTTAATTTTGTTAATATCTGCCCACTGACTTAATGAAAACTAGAACTTGTTCAGCTAAATCAGTATCTCTTTATGATAGGGAAAACTGGTCGATAAATATAAGAGCATTGATCTAATATCAGCAGAGAAGAAAATATTTGACTTTTACTCAGTGAATCATATGCCCATCCAAACCATGAGCACCCAGTTCCTCCAGGAGAATCCAGGAGAATGCCATGGGAAATGTTGTCAAAGGTTTTACTAAAGTCTATGTAGACAACATGCACAGCCTTTCCCCAATCCACTAAGTGGGTCACCTTGTAATAGAAGGAGATTAGGTTAGTGAAGCAGGACCTTCCTTTCACAAACCTTTGCTGCCCGGGCCTGATTGCCTGATTGTCCTGTACATGCCGCGTGATGTCATTCAAGATGATCTGCTCCATAGCCTTCTCCGTCACCAAGGACAAACTAACAGACCTGTAATTCCCTGGATCCTCCTTTTTGCCCTTCTTGTAGATAGCACATTTGTTAGCCTCCAGTTAATTGGGACCTCCCTTGTTAGCCAGAACTGCTGTTATATGATTGAAAGCAACTTGGAGAGCACTTCTGCCAGCTCCCTCATTACCCTTGGGTGGATCTCATCCAGCCCCATAGATTTGTGTGTGTCTAAGTGATGTAGCAGCTTGCTAACCATTTCCTTTTGGATTATGGGAGTATGTCACCCCCTCTAGTTGTCCGGAAGGTTGTTGAAAAATTAGAGTTCAAGGGGAGGCATAAGAAAGACTAAAGGCTTGGAAGCTCTGCTTTATAACTCACTTTATTATGTTTATCAAAGAGAAGGTTGAAGGATGGATAAATCTGTTTGTGAGAATCTATTTGGGAAAGAAAACAGCAGGAATGAAGGACTCTTTGATTCACAGACAAGCTCCAAATTTTTAACTGTTAAATCCTGGGCTGAATTCCAAATAGCTGGAAGTGTTTAAATGTAAACTGTCTTATTTTTTACTAAAAGAGAGTTTTTTGTGTTGTTCACTCAAATACACAATAATTTAAGAAAGGACAATTTTGTACAACTTGATGTGAAAGACCAGAATATGAGATCTGAATGGCTCCTTCTGACCTTCTAGTCTTTGAGTGTATATTCTACCAAATGTTTTAGCTCCACAATCTCCTGTTTCAGACCTAGTATTTTGAGATTATTTTCTTTTTCTCTCTGATCTGGGAAATTCATTATCCAAGGAAAGACAAGTTTAGTAAATTAAATTTCATCCACTCACATGACAATTTTTTCTTCCAAAAGAAGAGTACGGGTAAAATGTAGCAGATATGTTGCACTATTAATTTTTTGTCTCCTGGCTACCTTGTTCATTCACAAACATATATGTGCAACAAAGCCATAAGGATTAAGGGTATAAGAATCATGGAATTGTGTAGGTTGGAAGGGACCTTTAAAGTCTTCTAGTCCAACCATCAAGACTAATTACATTTTCCATTTGACTGCCAAAGCAAAACATTAAAGATATCCCTTACCAAAAAATAAACAAGAGAACCAAAATTATTAAACTTAGAGTAGAATAATTCATTCTCAGGCATAGTCATAAGGGAAAACTATAGGTAAATAGAAATACCTTTATGGGAAAATAAGAGGAAGATAAGCATGTTTAGAAATCAATCCAGTACTTACAGTGCAGATAAAAAGGAAAGTGAATCTAAATTTAATTTTATTTATAAAGTTGAGTCCTTCTACACATAAATAAAAAAATCTGTCCCTTTTGATAACTTTTCTGACTCAGTGAAATTTAAGTACAAGAATGTTAGGCTAGAAAATCATACCATAAACCATGATCAAAACTTTTGTTAGATTTCTTATGGACTGTGATTTTCCTCAGAAAATCTTCCAGATAATTATGAATTTTAGAAGCTGTGCTGGTCCGGTACAGCCATAAATATGAGCTGAAACCTCACATACATAGCAAGGATGTAAGGAGAAAGGTTAAACTCAGAGGAGCACTGAAATTTAAAAATTTGCCCAAGCTACTTCTGTCACTAAATTAGCTAAATTAGAGACACCAGGGATGAAGGACTTCTTTAGGCAGTTGAGATTGTGGTGCTCAGCAAAGCATCTGCCAATGGGACTGGTGCAGCAACTACACACTTGCCAGGCAGATGGAGAGGACATAGCACAAGTAATGCATTGACCTCCTTCTGGAGGCATGATCAGTATCGCCCTGAAACAGTCTTCAAGAAAAATGTACCTGCAGAACTGCATTAGACAGAGTTGAGTGTGAGAAAAGGCCTATACCTGGCTCAGAAGGACTCATGCAGGAATACAGAAACTTTGCTCACAGGCCCGATGATTTAAAGTGATCTACATCACAAATGTGTTGCTGAGGTCATGGACGTTGAGAGCTATATCATCATTCTTCATATTGGATGTACTCTAATGTTTTTTTATCAGCTTATATGTATATACACTTAAAGTGAGATAAAATAACTGAAATCAGATGAAGGTGATGAGAATAGTATAAGCAAAATTTGCACCAGTTACTGTGATTTGAGTCGTTGTTCTGCAAAGTTTCAAAACATGTGATGCAATTAGGTGCAACCCTATACAAGAAAGTACTTATATGTACATTTAGGTCCCATTGGTGTTAGCAGCTGTTGAGTAAGCATTTAAAACTTAATGCATGGTAAAAAGTTCTTTATTGAATATGAATTGTGAAATTGAGGCTTTAGTTACAGTAAAAACCTTGGAAAGATCAACCATGAAATGGGATGTATGTGGAAAAGTCTTCATGGAGAGATAAATTCTTACCCTCTTCCTCATATTTAATAGCAATTTATTCTATCCACAGGCTAGTTCAAGTGAGTATGAAAAATTGGTCCAATTGGCCTAACATACTTGTACTCCAAAGAGGAATTTTCCAGGAAATGTTTTGGAAGACCCAAAATCTTAAGATTTAAAGCAAATTTGGAATATAAAAGATAATAAATACATGTCAGAAGGGATTTTAGATATACAGCTGTCAGTTCCTAGCTGCATGAAAAATACATAAAGCATTTATATTTTTAACAAAACCTGATCTTTGCAAAATTTCTTCCAAGCAAAAACCCACACTTTAATTCTAATAAAACAAAGCAGTTTCCACTGCCTGAATTAAAACTAAACTTAAACACTTTTTTTTTTTTTAAATCAAGGCTGCCATTAAATAAAGGGTATATTTATTAAATGTGGGTGTTAGATAATCAGAATTGTAGAACGGGCACAAGCTGTGCTTTTTCATCCTAGACATTTACACCAGCTGATTTCAGTCTTCCAGCAAGTGGGGAAAGAATTTAGTCAAAAATGTTTGGTGTAAAACTTACATTTAAAGTGTTAAAGCATATTTTTAATTCAATAATGTTTATATTTGTGACACAAATGAGAACAGCAGAAATATCAACTTAAGAACTTGTTAATGGCTGCTTTCCTTTTTTTTTTT
>VXBJ01006932.1:0-27741 GCA_013400055.1 Nycticryphes semicollaris
TTTCTACCAAAGTCTGGGACTCCCGAGGACTGGCCTGAGAAGCAAAGACTGAAGAAGGCATTCAGCAACTCTGCATTCTCTGCATCCCATGTCACCATGGCACCCTTCTCATTCAACAGCAGACCCACATTTTCTCGTTTTCCTTTTGCCTTCAATATACTTGAAAAAAACCTTTCTTGTTGACTTTTACATCCCTTGCCAATTTTAATTCCAAGGAGGCCTTGGCTTTCCTTGTTTTGTCCCTTCATAGTCTGACAGCATTCTTGTAATCTTCCCAAGTGATCAGTCCCTTTTTCCACTCAGNGTTTGTCAGTACTAGGTGCAGTAGTACACGTCTCCTTGTTGGTTCCTCCTGAGTCAGGAAGTTTTCATCAAGAGGAAACTCCTGGACTGTGCATGTCTGGCTGTGTAGCCTTCCCAGCAGATATCAAGGTGATTGAAGTCCTCCATGAGAACCAAGGCCTGTGAATGAGAGGCTATTTTGAGTTGACTGTAAAAGGCCTCATCAACTTCCCCACCCTGATCAGGTGGCCTGTAATAAACTCCCGCAACAGTGTTCCTCATATTGGCCAGGCCCTTAAGCCTTACCCACAAGCTCTTGACTCTTTTGCCATCTGCCCTCAGGGTTGGGGTTTAGGGACATGTCCTCACTCTCTATCTGTTCCTTACCATAGAGGGCAACACTTCCGCCCCTCCTTCCTCATTAGTCCCTTCTGAACAGCTGTAGCCCTGAATAGCCATATTCCAGTCATAAGATTCAGCCCACCAGGTTTCAGTGATGGCCACTATGTCATAGCTTTCCAGCCACATGGTAGCTTCCAGCTCCTCCTGTTTGTTGCCCATGCTGTGTGCTTTCCTGTACAGGCACTTCAGCTGGGCTGTTGGCTGTGCCACCTTCTTAGGAGAACACCCCTTGAGGAGTCTCACAGGTGTTTCTCTGTTGACTTCAGCTACCTCAGGAGCTGCTCGTCCATCTCATAAAATCATAGAATCATAGAATCATTCAGGTTGGAAGATACTCTTGGGATTGAGTCCAACCATTAGCTCTACTCTACAAATTCCTCCCCTACACCAAATCTCCCATGCTTTTATGGCATGATTGTGATAATTGGTTTTTTTGCAATTCCGCAAAATTGCAGTTCTGCACAACTACAATTCTGCAAAACTGCAATTCTACACAACTTGGTTGTCTGTCCTGCAGTAGTCAATTTGATCGTATCTGCAGCTCACTCACTTTAGTATAAAGTCCTGAATGTAAAGGCAGGATGGAGTGTAGAATGTGCTGATTATCTGACTCAAATTATCTCTTTTACTGACCTTCATTTTAGGCCAAACTGTGCCATCTTACAATTTAAATTTTGGTTGGGTTTCATAGTGATTTAGTACGAGAAAAAAAAATACTACTGAGCTGTTTTTAATATTTAAAGAATTTCTTTTGCATACACACACAGAGAGCAACCCAAACACACACATACACACATCTATATATATCCTTCTTCCCTTTGGGGATGAATATTAAGTTTGTTCTTTGTTATTTTAGGTAACCTTGACAAGTATATACCAAAGGGACCTTATTTTCTTCCCAGAAGGCAAACTCACTGAGCAACCTTGACTTTAGTCTTTAGTAGTACTAGGTCACTAGTGGGTCACTGTGGCCAAATGCTTATTGTAAATGAGTATTGTATCTACAGGGAGACCTAAAGGTTTTATGACAGTGCCTCTCTTCTTTCTGAAACATCAATATTCATCCCAAATTAAAAAAAAAAAAAAAAAGAACAAGGGAATCATAAAATAATGGGGGTTTGAATTTATTTATTATTTAGCTGAGGATATTTCTATGGGGTAATAAAACTCTTTTTCAGCCAAAGGCTTATTGTACAGACAGATACTGTTGATGACAAACACTAAAGCAAGAAATACCCTAAACCCATTAAGCCAAGACAATTAACTATAAATCAATGCCATAGTATCAAGAAGGACTACTTAATGGATAAAAGACACGGAAGACAAAAAAAAAGTTGCAAGGGGCAGAGCATAACATTTGAAAAATTCAATAAAATTAATGTAGAAAAAAAAGAGCTCTGTCTAATTGTAATTTTGTTGTGTTCCCTTCTTTCACTCTAGATACTGCTGTGTTTGAAAAATATCACCATTCCCTTGCTCCAGATTGTGCAATTGCTCTAAGCAGTTACATGTCTGGGGTCAGATTGCTTAGTAGGTCCATTGCATCCTGCACTGGGCTCCAAAAACTCTGACTCAAAACCTGTCCAGGTCAGTGAAGAGATTATTCTTGAGTCTAATAAGATTTGGAGAAGTGTTTTTTTCATTAGGGCTAGTGCTCATTTTATTACCTTGGAAAGCAAGAACAAGATGGTCAGTGTCTCCTATGTGTCTGAGCTGTACAGACATTTCCTTTTGTTTCAGGCAAAAGCAGCAAAGGCTGGGAGAGAGAAATCACATAGGTACTGTATGTGCAGGAACTAAATTGGCTTTTCTCTGTGCAGCATGGACATGTCTGCATTTGGGCTTTGGCCCGTTTATTGTCTTATTGGGCAAACAAATCTGGGTTTCACAAGATGATACTGAAATGACACTGAGCAGAGAAAAGCCAAATCTTCCAGTGATTCCTGCAGTCCTCAAAGTATTTGTAGCAGGTGACAGTATAGGCTGAATTCACAGTTTTGTTCCACAGAAATCTTCAGAACCAAGCATAAAATAAAGTTTTCTTTGCTTAGTCACCAAAATAATGTAGTTATGAACTCATTTTAAAACCAGTGAATTTATCTGCCGCTGTTAAAAGATTCCTTATTCACCAAAACTATTCACAAACCTGTTTAGTTTCCTAACATATTTGAAATGTTCTGTATTTTAATAATAATTTTGGGAGATTTTTTGTAACTTCTGGTATTTTTGAACAGAAAACACTGTATCAATAGTAAAGTGGAATTTATTTCTACATAGTTCCAAAAGAAAGCTTTTAAAGGCACAAAGGGTTCACAAGCAAGCTTTGCCATTGATGGGAGTTGCAAATTTGCCTGCTTTGATTTTATCTATTTGAATTCTAAGTCTGTATACCAAAGGGAATATGGCACTGGATACAATGGACTGAATTCAGGTTTTGAACTTTACACATTCAACTCAAAAACTCCAATTACCAAACCAGAATGTGCTACCACTCTCTTCCACAGTGAAAGTGTGCTTCCATGTCAGTTACAGGGCAATCTTCTTCAGATTTCTGTCAGTCATTAAAAAAGTTATCCCCTCCAGCGGGTGATTTGGAGCCAAATTTCACAGAATCATGGAATCACAGAATGATTTGAGTTGGAAGGGAACGTCTAGTCCAACACCCCTGCAATGAGCAGGGACATCTTCAACTAATTCAGGTTGCTCAGAGTCCCCTCCAACCTGACCTTGAACGTTTCCAGGGATGGGGCACCTACTGCCTCTTTGGGCAACCTGTTCCAGTGCATCACCACCCTCATTGCCATTCTGAATCTACCCTCTTTTAATTTAAAACCGTTACCCCTTGTCCTATTGCTACAGGCCCTACTAAAATTCTGTCCCAATCTTTCTCATAAGCCCACTTTTAAGTATTCAAAGGGCACAGTAATGTCTCCCCAGAGCCTTCTCTTCCCCAGGCTGAAAACCCCCAATTCTCTCAGCCTGTCCTCATAGGAAAGGTGCTTCAGCCCTCTGATCATTTTTGTGGCCCTCCTCTGGACCCTTTCCAACAGGTTCATGTGTTTCCGGTGCTGAGAACCCCAGAGCTGGACACAGTGCTCCAGGTGGGGTCTCACTGGAGTGGAGTAAAGAGGCATAATCACCTACCTCACTCTGCTGGCCACACGTTTTGCTGCAGCCCAGGGTACAGTTGGCTTTCTGGGCTGCAACTGCACATTGACAGCTCCTGTCCAGCTGTTCCTACCCTAGTACCTCCAAATCCTTCTCTGCGGGGCTGCTCTCAACCCCTTCATACACCAGCCTGTGTTTAAACTGGAGGTTGTCCCAACCCAAGTGCGCAACCCTGCTCTTAGCCTTGTTGAACCTGGCTTTGTTGAACCTCATGAGGTTCACACAGGCCTTCCTCTTGAGCTTGTCCTAGTCTCTCTGGATGGCATCCTCTCCCTTAGGCATGTCAACTTCACCACTCATCTTGGTGGTGTCCACAAAGTTGCTGAGGGTGTACTTACATCTGCCAGGTTACTCTGCTAGGACCTGCTGAGCACTACCCATCCCAGGTAGATGAGGCAGCTGTTCTGTAATAACTGGGTATCTCTGGCATATCTCAGTTTCTCTTTTATTTGCTTATCCTCTGCAACATGATATGTGCCTTTAAAAAAGGCTTCTCAGTTAAGCCCCTTCAGAGAAAGAGAAACTGTGTTGAGCAAACTCAGGAGAAATGCTGTTGTAGTTGGCTTGGAGGTTGTTTCATGGAGAGGCAGAGCAGGTGAATTTCCAGTGAGGAGGTAGAATCCTCTTGCTTCCACAGAACACCTGCAGGGAGGAAACAGCAGTCAGAATGTTCTTATGACTAATGGGGGAAGGCGCAGCATCTGCTGCCATGGGCTGTGTGCCACTGGGATGTTTGGGAGCAAGGCTTAGGTCAAGAATCTGCCTGGCATGGCAGGTGGAGTTGTTCATAAACCAATACTTTGCTTCTGTCCTATCTGATGAAGTTACTCAGAGTTTTGTGGTTTTAAAAAGTATATTTTCCTAGCTTGCACTAGGAAAATGCGTAGCTTTTTGAGTAATAAAATCTTTTGCACTTCTTTAGAGCTACCACTGAGCTCTGTGACTGGGCTACCAATACAAACCCCTCAAAAAAGTGGTGCAAATGGATATTACTGTTATTGTGATTTAAGGGTGTGCTAGACAAGTGTATGTATAAAAAATCAGGTAAGGTCCTAGACTGTCACACTGGTGAACTCTTACTGACTGCCTGGCTGAAGGGCCCTCACTGCCCTGTGATCCAGAGGTGTCTCTGAGCATTTCAGAAGCAGCATGTTTCAGCCCAGTAGTTCTTCTATAAGAGAGCATACACCTGCTAACAGGTAAGTGTGTTCACAGTCAGGATGAGCTTTTACCATCTGAAAAAACAGGAAAGATGCAAGCTTTCCATGCCATCGGGTTCAGGTGTGTGCTGTGCTTGCAAGGGAAGTGAGGACTGATGTCACGTCTGTTACATGAGGGTGCAAGCTATTAACATTGCAGACAGCAGTATGGATAGAGAAAGGAGTGACACCTTTATAATGGCTTTTCTTTGTCCTCAGCATCCAGCACCTCAGCAAAGGTACCCCCAGCAAAAGGTTACGCGAAGTGAGCTGTGGAGTCAGACTGGACGCATGTTCTCATAGAAGACCAAAATCCCATGGTGCCAGAATTAACTCTGTGATGCCTACATGTGAAAAAAGCATAGTGTGAGGATTACCATACTACCTACTTCAGTCAGCAAATGGTAGCCTAACTGTGGAGGAGGAATTCACCCACCTTGAAGTCCGGGCTGTTGCTGCTTGGGTGCTCCCCACAGTGGAGGTAATTTAAAGACGGTTCTGATATCTTGACAGAAGGGAGGAGTCTCTAAACAGGTACCGATTGTGGTTGCAACCTTTTCTTTTTCTTCTTTGGTGAAAGCTTATGGACCTTATGGCAAAGTGTGGAACTGGAGCTATAGATTTTCTGTTTTGTTGGAAAACAAGGTAATAATGGATTTGCTGAAGAAACAAGATTTGCTATAGCTACAATTTCAATATGTCTCATAGGAGATGAGGGTACAGGCTTAATGAGGAATAAAATCAATATGAAAATATCTTAAACCATAATCATTGAAGCAAAAAGAGGGAAGAATCAAGGGAAAGGTTTAAAAACCATCAAATAAAAATTGAATTTTGATTAAGTTAGCCAGTTACTTGGATGTTATTTAAGCTTCAGTTGCTGAAAGTCTTAACTATTAAGTAATAAGTATGTATCTGTTACATTTAGAATTCTGTTCATCCAGCTGTATGTTGTAAAGCTGTAATTCAGTTGGGATGTTTTATTGACGTGAGATACAGGCATACAGCCCAAGTAATTTGATAATGTCATCAGTTCTCAGGGGTAAAATCAGACGGGAACATCACTCCTGACAACCTGGATCTCTTCATTTTCCTGTGAGCTTGCTGTCCTGTATCCAGCAATAGATGACACCTGAGGCTTAAAGAGGGATAGAATTATCTGCAGGATGAACCTACCCATTCTGCAGTACTATTTTATATTTTTTATTACTTCCTTCCCCCACCCCCAACTCTCATTGTTTTTTTTATAACATCAAGAAATAGATTTTTTTGGTCAATAGATTTTTTGGCTATTCCTGGCAAGCCTGGTGGGAGGGAGCATAGAGCGTTCTAAGGTCTAGGCAGTTCAGTACAACATGAAGCTAGCAAGCATGATAGTATTTCTATCACTTGAGGAGGCAGGGAAAGATGCTGAAATAAGGGTAACAATAACAATGTTATCCAGTCCTACACAGTCATGCACAGATGTGGTTTCTGGGACTTTCTGTGCTTTTGTGACTTCCTGTTGTAACGTGGTGGTCCCAGTTGCTGTGGAGAGATATTTGCTTGTTCTGGTGAAGGGTACATAATGTCTTTTGAAGCCTCTGAATCTTTCTTCTTACCCTATACTGAGAAGTGTTTTAAGCTAAGCAATGTTACCTGTTCTTACTGTTTGAATATTGCACTCCTGAAAGAGTCTAGAATATTTTTAGTTTCCTGCTAATGTAATTGTGCTATTTTTCTTCTACACAGTAAACCCACAAAGTATTATAAATCTCTAATCCTGTTAATCACTTTCCTCTATTGTCTATAGTTTATCTTTTCCCCTCGTTGTCTGCTTATTTTATTATTTAATTTAATTTTAATTTATTTTATATTATATCACTATTTTNGGATGTTTGTGATTTCAGGGGATATGAAGAAATGGTGTGAAGATATTTGTACAGTGGGAGGTGGAAAAGAACACTGCAGTTGACTGAAAACAAATAAGATATTCACATAGTATCAGAAGTAATTTAATCACATTTTATTTCTGTATTAAAAAAAAAAATCAAAACGAAAACCAAATCATGTTTCCTAGCTTAATTTGTTGTTAATACTTGCCAGTAATTTCTCATAGTTTTATTACTTTTTCCAGTGTGAAATATGGCTTTGGAAGAAAAGTTTGATACTGTCAAGAATTGACAGCTTTTGAACAATCAGGCCTAAACTATTATGTTTGAGTTAATTTTGAATTTCCAACTAGCTCATTAAGAAGCTGCATCTATCTAAGGTTCTGCAGTGTCTGATGGGAGTTACAACTTGGTTATACTACGTTCCAGTGCTTTCTTAAAAAATGATCCTTTGAATAGACGACATTTTCTGTGGTGTGCTGCCATCCATCCTCTGATCAAAATAACCTTTCTCTATCGATTAAATCAACAGTTTACTATGTTGACTATTTGTTGATTACAAAACAATGTGGCACAGCTGCAAAAAGGAAATTCTGAAGCTAATATACCTAAAAGTATCTTTTTGTGGTGTTTGGAGTTTTAGTGAAGTCCATAGCTTCTCAGCTGATGCAACTGCATGAAGAAAGCAGGCGCAGCTTCTTGAAGCAAATGTCTAGTCATAATGGCTGTGAACAAGAAAAGTATGAAGATACAATCTAAGGACATCTTAATAGCTTGATATAAATGTATTATGAAATTATTCTTAACAATATTACAGAATCACAGAATCTTAGTGGTTGGAAGGGACCTTTGAGATCATCGAGTCCAACCACATGAAAAAAACAAAAATACAAACAAACAAAAAAACCCCCCAAAAAAACAAAAACACAACAACAACAAAAAAAAACCCACCCAAAACCAAACAAACAAAACCAAAAAAGCCACCCACCAACTAAACCCCACACCCACAACCCCACGCACAACACCCCACCACAAACCAATAATCTTGGCCACTAGAGCATGCCCTGAAGAGCCACGTCTATACGTTTCTTAAATACCTCCAGGGATGTTGACTCCACCACCTCCCTGGGCAGGCTGTTTCTTATTATGGTGGATTCCAGATACGAAATTACAGGTGTGCATAACTTACCTAATGCAAATTGTTATTTGGAATTATTTATGAACCATTTTTTTTCATGAATTCTACAGCATAGTTTAGTGTTGCTGTAATTCACTTTGTGAAGCAATTGTGTATACCTGGTAAGTGAAAACTCCATGTGCTCTGGAGTCATATTGGTTAAAACAGACTTTGTAAATTTATAGTAGATTTGTTTTTATATTTTAATAGTCAAAGGGTGTGATGTTTACAACTTCCAAATGGACAGTTTACCAAACACCTGTATCCAGTTTTGGATAATACTCTAGCTAATCTGTATGTGATGGTTCTGTGCAACTTGGAATCAGCTCATCAGGGAAAAAAGAAAACAACTCCTCAACCCCAAACAAGGAAAAATAGATCTTTCTGCTACCTCCTGGGAATCATAATAATATAGCTTCCATTTTGTGTCATATAAACAGGTTGTGATATGATAGATACTATATCTTTATTGAAAAAGCGTATGGGTATTGTGTGTATAACGGCGACTTTTGTCTTCTTTCACCTGAAGAAAGTGATGCCTATATTATCTTTTCAAATGACCCATCTTTCTTATGTATTAAAACATTTATTTTCCTCATCAAAATAAAATGGCAATTTCCCAGTAAAACAATCATACTGTAAAAAGAGCTTGCAGTGGAAATCATACCTATCATGGCTAGATAGGACTGTTAAGAGAGAAAAATGAACTGGAAAGCATACTATATGCTAATACTTGGCAGCAGAAACTGCTGTTGTGACCCTATTTTGGTTTGTATACTGTACATTAGTGGTCAAAAAGTATATTAAGGAAATGCTAAAGTTGCTTAGTTATGCATTCAGAAGTTCAGAAATGCAGCAGGCTGTTTTTACAGCCTTGATTTTTTCCTTCTATACTTACTTATTGTAGCACATCTTTCATTTTGGAATTACATGATATTTCTTAAAAATGTCAGCAGACCTTCCGGACTTCTAAAACCTCAGGTACACATTATACTTGTAATTTTTAGTATTTGTTTTTTTTTCAGTGTGGATTATTCATCAATCCAGTTAGATTTTGTCAGCACAGTGTAGAATAACTTTATTCTTATATTGTCTTTTCTGTTTGTTGTGGCCAATTTAAAGGGAAGTCAGAAATATTCTTTTCCTGTCATATCTTCTCTAATTTACTACAAACTAGTATAAACAGTCTTACACTTACAATTCAATTTACTGCTCAATGCTAAGAATATACTATTGCTAACATGCAAATCTGTCTCTTGTCCTGCAAGGAAGTATTTGCTTATGTTGACCTTTTACATCAAAGAAATATGGACTTGTTGAAGTGTTTTTATAGCCCACACATATTGTTTCAACCTTACAGGCTTAACTGAAGAACTGATATTTTTCTAATGTATGATCTTATTAGTGATTATGTGATTAGATGTGCAATACATAAATATAACTTAATAACAATATTTAAGGTTACTGTTAAGATTGACATTGAAAGAGAAATTGTATCCAGAATAGCTGAAGAGAAAGAAGCAAGCAAATTAAGTGTTTCACCAAATTCATCCACAATTTGAATTTGTGGGTCTTTATCTGCCAGTCTGATATAAGTGGCCCTAGGTGGTGCCTAATGCTTCATTTTCTCTTAACTAAAAAGCCACCAATTATTCCACAATTAATTATACATTAGTTGCATATGCATTTGCACATTCTGTTGCATATTCAGACTTTTAAAAGCAATGTGGCAGATGAGGCAGGATGCACTGACTGGACTCTTCTTGCGGTATAAATACACAGAAAAGGACACAGGTTGTGTCCTGAAAAGCTTACAGTCTTAAGGTAAACAGCAGACAAATAGTGACAGCGAAGAAGGTATATGCATTTCACAGATGCATAGAAGATGCTCAGAGTGGGATGATAATTTGTCCAAGGACTGGAAAAGCTGGAAAACTAACTAATGCAAAAGATCTTTTCTTCTTGAGTAAGTTCCACTTCTGCTTACAGAAGCTGAGAGCCTACAGAAGCACGGGTGTGTTTTCCTGAGTTTTTGTGCAGGCGTTCAAGCCATAAACATATTCCTCAAATAATCTGAAATATTATCATATTTCCTTATATTGGCTATTAACCAATAGGTAATGAGAGCTTGTGATGTGCCTGAAACTCTACAGCAACTGTTTTAGCATGTACATCGAGACGTACTGTTGTTCATAATTTCCTAGAGCAGTTCTGTTACAGTTTTGACCTTTTTTCAAAAGTGTTAAAAGTCTGCAACTTCAGTTGAAGACCATGAATGTGAAATGTCTTTAAAGCCCCATTGCTCTGAAGTGGACATCTGGCCACCATAGCAGAATGCGACTTTATGCATCTTTGACTCCAGATGCCCCACTTTCAGAAATTAACAGACTTCAAAACATATCTAGTGGAAAGATAGTAGTTTTTCAAAGACTCTGAGAAGATGGGACTGGAGAAAGGGAGTCCTGCAGAGAACCAAAGGTTAATTTCTAACTATTTCTTTATAGTTTATGATGGTAGATGATGGGTCAGAAAAGCAGTTCTGTAGCAGTGCAAGGCTACGTGTCATGAGCTTTTGGCAAAATAATCTAAGTAATGTTACTATATTCAAAATGGCAAAAAATCCACCAGCTTTCAGTAACTTTGTAATAAATAATTATGTGCCCTGAGAAGGAGTAGAAAAACTAGATCTGTGGCTAGTGCTCCCTTTTCTAAATGCATCAGGTTTAACTGCTTCAGATGCATGGAAATTACATTCAATGCTGCCTGCTGTAGGATATGATCTTATGCCGTCTTGTACATCAGTGCATTGAGCATATCTGTGTATGGACTCACTAAGTCCAGTTCACACTGAAAATAATTAACAGCTCTTTGCCTCTGCTGCCAGTTATAAAAAGGAGAGCACGTAGCTCTCACAATTCTAATTATTACAGTACTGTGAAAAGGCCCATTGTTTATAATCAAAAATCCCTCAGAGAAAAAGAGAACTTTTCTTTCCTCAGATTTGGAGAAGACAAAACAGCATCTGAAGCAGATTCATCTGATGATGGTTTTTGCTTTATTTCTTTCGTGACAGAACAGTAATGGCTCCCTAAGGTACATCACAGCTTTAAGATTTACAATCCAGTCTCTACAAGGCTTTGCTGTGACACCTATGCCAGATGGCGTCTGCTAAACTATTGTCAATACCGGCACATTTGTGAACTACCCATTGGTTTTGGAGGCAGGCAGAGGAAGCTTTCCTATGTTCTGAGGTCCAGCTACTACAGCAGCAAAATTTTCTTTGATTTATTTGTTTATTTTTAGTAAATGAAATATCACCATCTGATAACTAGTGCAGTCAGCAAATATTTTACTCTTTCCTTCTTCCTCTCTCCTTTTCTCCTTCTTGCACTCTTTGTCGCTCTTCTTAATGCAAGCCTGATCTGGCTAGCAGTGCCACTCACACAGCCACAAAAAATATCCTGTTCAGAGCCTAGCCAAAGGGGTAACACCAAGCAGTCACCATGACTGTAAAGTATGTTCTGTGTGCTTCAAAATTAGCAAAAAAATAGGCATGTATGTGTAAGAATAAACAATGCCCATTCTAGTGTGCTCATCCTAGACCCTGTTTTTGGGGCTTCTTAGCTCATGTATAGGCTAGTTGACAGAGATATCTTGTTTGTGCCGTGGTTGCACCAAACAAAGTGATAGACCTGCAGAGATTCAAATCTCTTCATGGTATTTAAATACTGTAGAAAATGGAAGTACTAATCATCCTACTAATTAATAATAAACTGTGCAGAGATTCAATAGCTTAATGTTCACTCAGAAAGCCTGTCATGAAACTGGGACTTGATATCAAGTTTCCCTAACCCTGTGGTGTGTTCTTGGAGAGAAATCATGCTCTTCTAAGTCACCATAGACAGAAATGGAGAAATATAGTTGCAATGAGTAATAGTTTCATCCTCATACCATTTCTTGACAACTTCTTATGCAAACTTCTTAAAAACCTTATGAAAATCAATGAAACATTAAGTTTTTGTTGTCATGCCTACTTTCCTTGGAGTTGTTGCTGAGTGAAGGTAACTTCTTAATATTTTTTGATTGTTTGGTTACAGACCGAAGCATTCTGCAAAATGTTCAGTGCTTGACCTGTCTTTGTCTACAGTAGTAAAAGTTTTCAAAAACCATTGTGCTCTAGTGTGCTGCATGGAGCTGCCACATCATTCATCTCCTTGGTTCATCTCTCCCTTTTCTCTGTCTCATTTATCTTCATTGTGGCTTACAGAATCATGTACATTTGTTATACAATAAGATGATAATTAACATAGTTTAGCAAGTAACCAGATTCTTTTTGAGGCAGTTTATTAAATGGGGGAAAAGTTGTACATTGTTACAGATTTCAAAAACACTGCAAGCGATAGCCATTTTTTATGTTTGAAGAACATTCAGTTCAAGGTAAACAACTTTGATTATTTTCCTTTCCTTCACACCCACAACCTTTGTCTACAGGCTGACTGAAAAGCTGAGGGTCTAATCCTGTAGTGTGCTACATTCATATATCTCTCCCTGGCTGCAGTGTACACAGCATGAAGGAGGATTAGTCCTTTAATTCCTTAGTGTTTCAAGAAATCACAGAGCAGGCTCACTTCTCAGGAAAATTAAACGTAACTTTGATAGCTGTTTTGCTAAGAACTTACTCTCTGATGTACAAGTCAGCCCAATTTAACTCTTTCTTCAACACTTAAATGCATGTGGCTGCCATTACTTTAGTAATTGGTTTTTTTATAGCTAGTAAACAAGAATAAGCCACGTTATGGGTGGGTTCAGTGTTTGGCTAGACAGAAATGTGTTTTTTTTTCATAGAAAAAGAGATATAGATAATGTATTTCTAGATGTACAAAAAGTAGCTAGTATGTGAAGGAAAGTGTGCAGAACAGGAATCTCAAAGTCTGCTTCAGAAACTTGGGTAAGCATTATGGAAACCACAATCACATTGTAATTTTTTCTGTGTGTCAAAATGTAACTATGAGTACTTTATCTTCTTGATGAAATCACCATTTATAAATCATTTTTCATCAAAGCCACATGAATGGTAGTTGATCACTGCAAATGACTTTGCCATTAGGACCATAGCTTAGGTATTTTTCTTTCCTTTTCAGTATTAAAACTGCTTTGGCAGGCAGTGCAGAAGAACCTGGATGAATCAATAAGTGATTAAACCCACCTTTACATAGATACATGCATTTGCAAAAACTCCATACATTGGCCTCTTTGTTAACTTGAATTATTTTCAAAAATGAAAGAAACATTTGTCAGAGTCAGAAAGAAACAGCACAAAATATTCTAAAATGCCAGCCAAAATGTCTGAAAAAAATGCAAAAATAACATTGGTTTCTGGACAGACCACCTCAGGGGAATTTTACATTGTTTGTGGGGTGAGAACTTGGTGTTAAGGGGTAAAACACACACAAATTATGCATCTTTTACCCCATTAGTATTGGCCCTGAAGAAGTATCTAGGTGCCTGAACTGAAACTGTGCTATACTCTACACTAAAACTACCTGTCAATTATCCTTTCATCTGGCCCTAAATTTCTCAAGATACTTAGGCTATTCCACAAGAATGGCAACACTTAGCATTTTGTGCAAAGACTGTTCCAAGAGTCCTGTAATCAACAGAAGTAGTTCATACCCAGCTATTCTGATTTGAAATCAAAATAACTAGATTCTTTCTGGAAGACCAAAGAATGGAAATCAGACTGATAAATTCATGTTGAATTTCTGCATACTGAGTTTCTATCAGGCTTTCTTAATAAAGAAGAGCCTACTTCTCTGGTACTGTAACCATGGGACAAGAGAGCCTGGAAAAATATTTGCTTAGCTATCTTTGGAGCTTGAAGACGGGAATTTCTTTTCTGTGTTGGGGTGTTCAGTTTCTATGTATTATTAAAGTTTTTTAAATTGCCTGAAAACATTTGGGAATACTTGCTCTAGCAAAAAAAGCAGTAGTTAGTTCTGAATGTATGGGATTTGATTCAGTGATAACTGGGTTTGCATATGTACTGTAAGACTACTTCTTCCCTGCCCTGCTCTCCCTTCCCTCCCCCCCTTCATTAAGTATATCTGATGGGATCTTTTGTGCATGTTTTTTGCATATTTGTCAACAGTCTGATATCAGTTGAATCTTTCAAATGCAAAACTCACATGGTAGTTCCAGTAGAAAATTGGAATACGTCCTCACTTTATGTAAATCTCTCTATAACATGACCATGCAACTTTGTAGAAGTATTTTAATAGATAAGAAACCTCTCCAGGAGTTAAATCTGATCTCCTCCTTCTTGCCACTTTATCTAAAGCTGTAGCTACACCTCACACCACCAAAATCCCAAGCAGCTTAAAGTCATTAATAGAATTAATGAAGTGAGTTTCTTCACAAGTCCACTTGAGTATTCGCTGGCTCCTGAGAACATAGTAATGTGGAAGAGTAAGATTTCACTTGTCTTTTTCCTCACTGTTTGCAGCGTTTTTTTAAAGGTTAAGAGAGTCAGCTCCTGTCTCACTGCTCGACTGACTGCACATGTGGACAGAAATGAATGTTGGCAGAACACCTTAAACTGCAACATTCAGGTATTTGCTGTGGTGGATTTCAAAGGCACAGTGGTGAGTCTTGCTATATATGGTGATATTTTTCTAGTCATCACTCAGCTTGTAAATTTATGTTAAAAAGGAAACACCTGGGTTGCCCTTTGCATATTGAGAGAAATGAAGGGTAGATGGATTATTATAAGTGATACATCTGGGTCGACTCATCTCAATATCACATTAAAATTTTAATCTAACTTTCAAACTTTCTTTAACGAAATTTCAACTGCAACTTGATAGAACAAGCAATTCTGGTAGACAAAAGACTTAGGCATGGAATTTTTGGAACTTGACTGATTTCCACACGATTCTTAGGCACACACTAACATTAGCAAATCCAAAACTTTGTGTCCCTACTCAAATATAAATATTGAGTGCTGCCACTCTGCCCCATGACTCTTCTGAGCTCAGGTCGATGTCTGGGCAAACAAGAGCTGTCCCTGTAATGCAGGGATCAAGAGGAAAAGAAGTCACCCAGGCTGGATGAAGTGCAGAACCTGCTGTGACTCAAACCAACGCTGCATGGCAGGTTGGGAGGGAGAATAATTATCAACAGGAGAAACTAAATGAAATTGGCAAAACGCGTCTTTGTTATCCCTACAGAACACCATTATTGGGAACGGTTAATGGGGATGTGAAACAATTAAAAGAACTACCCCTTATATGTGACCCAGAAGCCTTTAACTCGGTTGATTTTATCAGGAACAGTAATTACCCTGATCA
The DNA here is from genome assembly GCA_013400055.1 of Nycticryphes semicollaris. Lineage (NCBI taxonomy): Eukaryota > Metazoa > Chordata > Aves > Charadriiformes > Rostratulidae > Nycticryphes > Nycticryphes semicollaris. The sequence continues at coordinate 15,446 of VXBJ01006932.1, forward strand.
ACACAACCTCTGTATTGTAGAAAGCAATAAAAATATAGTGAGATTTGAGCTAAAATGTAGCAGTTAGTGGAAGTGGCTTTGGTCCAAATTAAAAGGTATGAAATCAATTACCTGTTCTGGTAGTATAGCTGCTTCATTCTTAGACATTTTGTAGTTTCCGTTGTAAATATAGTTCATGTTTCTAACTGTGCTGGTTATAGTCACTCAAAAAGGAAACAGAGAAAGATTTTTTTTAAATAATACTTCATTGATTTTGTTTTGTTCCATACAAGGTGCCACAGCATCATTGCATGTATTGCTAGGCACTGTCTTTGCCAGTATTCCAGTGACAGCACAGCCCATAGAGTTCTTCTCCGTCACATAATCTCATCATACGTAATGGTTGCTTCTCATGATCAGAAATGGATTTGGAATAATAAATATTTAAATACAAAGGTCCTTCTTGTGCTATCAGGTGATGTCAAACCCCTAAATGAAACTCACAACTGAAATTAGCAATGAAATCTATGTACAAATTAATTACGTGATATGGCATAATGATTCTTATTCCTGCTGATTCCTTTATACTCCTTGACATCTTGCTGGCTGTTACTATGATGAGCTAAAAAAGCATGCTAGGATGGCAAAACCAAAAAAATAAGATGGGCAGCAGAATAAAACCAAGCTATAGCTAGAGATAGTATCACAGCTGAGTCCACTACATCAAATTCCAGTAATTCGTGATCCATAACTTACCATGGTGTGATTCTTATTTTCCAAGTGAGTTGTATGATGATCTTTGTAAACTCTGCTCTTAATAGTGGAATACTGGAATTTTTATGGACTCAAATTTTTATTGTACTCCACATTGATCTGCTACTACTTATTATTATGAATTCATTAGAAATAATAATGAAAATGGACAGAAAACTGTGTAGGTCTGCAATCAAGTGACTCTCACATTGCTTCCTACCCTTTTCTCTCTCCCTTTCAGAGTTAGGGACGTTCTGCCACACTCTAAGTGTGGAAATTCTGGGTTTTTTTTTNTACATTTATAATCATTACAGTGGTCAGGCCCCTACTTGAAGTAGAACTATCACCTGAGCATAGAGCAGGCTCACCTTTTACTTACAAGTAGTAGGTAAATGAAGACTTGGCTGTGGGAGGTATGCTTTGCCTTTTAGATATTTTTCAAGCCCAAATAGAGAAAAAGAGTCAAAACTGGAAGTGAAGTACAGTGGGTAGGAGAGCCATTCTTATGTAAAATGGGAGTGGTTAATCCCAAATTTATTTAGGCTTGACCTACACTTTGTTATCTCCTGGAAATAAAAGAACCTGGTTGACTGTCCATCCAGAAAATAAAAACAGAACCAAAAAAGTGGGGTGACTCAGCCTAATAGGGATCCACTTCAGCTGACAGTAGTAAAGCAATTTGCTAATACCTTTAACCACTTCAGTGCTTCTTATATTATTACCAGTTCCATAGTTCTCCTAATTTATATAATGTAAGTAATTCATATAATATGTATCACAGACTGGGCTATATTTATACAAGGGATGGGAAGTTCTGTTTGTAGGAGTAAGATTACCCATAGATACCTTGTTCCATCAGTTCAGAACATAAGGCCTTAATGGTTATGTTTCGTTTACTAATATTTCTCCAAATATTCCAAATATTGCTTTTTTTGTGCCTCCTAATATACCTGCCTACATAATCATAAAAATTGCCTGCTGAGCTGTGCAATTTCACCTATTGTATTGACTGCGCCAGGTAATTTTCAGTGGTGTAAATGGTGTCATTGGAACACAGTCTCTGGAAATGACTTTGACTTTACAGACAGAGAGGGTACAATTGCTCTGTTCAGAGATCTGACCAAAGTAATTGGACTTTACACCAGTTTATTAAAAGTACCAATGGAAACAACGTAAGCGAAGCTGCGCGAGGCACATCCTGTCACACCACTCCACTGCAGTTGTTCTTACATGAATTTAGTGCTGGAACTGACCCTTTCAATCACTCAATTCTTCTTGTGACCCCAGAGCCCGAAACTGAGTGTCTCCACAGCATTTTTTTCCTGGCTTGAAACTTGCAATTCGTCTCATTTAATCTCAGTGTTAGTCCTGATGTGATCAATCACTCCTTGCTTTCTGAGCGCCTGCAGTACTGGTCTCCATTGCTCTTGTCTCCAGGTTTTACATCCTCTTCTCTCATTGCTTGTGTTTAATGATTAATAAAATTAATGCTGTTTTCTCTCTCACCCTTCACCAATGCTGCAAGGCACCACCCCCGAACTGCTCCTTTCCTTGCTGCCTCTCCCGTGCCCTGTTCCTGGCTGCTGCCTTGATTGTTCATTCTGTGGTGAATGTGGTGTAGCTGAATCTTCTGGTTCCTGCTGTAATGTCTCTGCTGTCCTTCTGCTGTGCTGCTCTGTATCTCAACCCTGTCTGATGCCTCTTGCCTGGGTGAAAGCAGTTGTTCTTTTACCTTTTACGCTGCACATTTTTTCTCATTGATTAGCGCTGAATTAATCTGTGGTAGTGGAGCTTTCCCCACCCAGTTTGTTCAATGCCTTGAACTCTTAAAATTTATATGAACTTTTTCAGAGCTCTCTCAGCCCTCCAAATTGCTCTTCCTTTCGTGTCTGCCTATCCAACAGCTCCAGAACAGAGCCAGTGGAGATCTTTGTGGCAGGCTTTATCCTGATGTCAGTGTTCTCCGTTAGCAATTGTCCCTTGCTGTATATGCATGACCAGGGGGTTCTCAGTAGGCAGAGTTAAATGTTATACCCTTTTCCAGAGAAATGGCACCAAATCACCGGCAACTTTTTTCTCTACCACAGAGGTTTTGTCATGGTTGTGCTTACTTAAGAGATTTTGCTAACAAATTGTCTGGGATGTCATGTTGGATTATTTTCCTGATCAGATATGGTAATTTATTCATTCTATTATAGCACTGGAAAATAGGCCAGAAAAAAAATTGAATTCCTAATCAATATTTAGATATTTTTAAAAAGAGATTCTAAGTGAAATATTCACTTTTCTTTCTCTTCACACAACTAAGAAAAATGTAGTAGCATTAACTTTAACTCAACATGCTCTTTTTTGGAAGTTGTTCATGCGATTTTGAGGAAAGAGGGTGAGATGATGGGATACTAGTGTAAAAATCACTTCTTCACCTGATGGGATTTGGCTTTTGAACTCCCTGCAATCATGAGAAAATATGTTAAGTGTTTAATATTTAACGGTATTTTTACCCTACTTTGAAAGCCTACTCATCAGATTTACACTATTAAACCTTTTCTGGACAGAAAACAACAACAAAAAAAAAGGTGTGACTTGATCTGTCACTGTAGATAACTTCAGCAAGAGCAAGGCAGATGTATTTAGAAAATTAAAGCAAGTTTAAAGTCAAACAGATAGGGTTTTTCCCAGATGGCTGCTTACTGGGGTTTTAAAGGTCAGAGTAACACATCTGTCCAAACAAGGCTTATTATGGAGTGTTGTTTCCCCCCCACCTTTAGTTTACGTAAGCGGCCAGAATATTACCAGGATATGAAAGTTTCATTGTGTTTTACAATGGCAAGTTTTACTTTATTTAGTGTGCATACCATAATACTTGGTGAAGATGTTATCTCTACAAGATAGATGTGAGGACCTAATAGGTTCACAAAGCTTGTATTTCAGGCTGATCAATTCCTTCTGCTCTACAAGGCCAATTTGGAAAGGTAACATAGTTAATTGCCTTTGTCCCTACCCTGTATAGTTCCCGAGTCCCATTCTAGCATCAAAGAACCACCACATTCTTAGGCATAAAAACAGTATCTCACCACAAAACTGGAAAATCCCCTAATTAATCAGGTATCTGATCAAACATTGGGTTATCTCTTTGTGAAACTAAAGCAGGGAAAATGACAAGACAAATATATACCAGTTTACATTTGCCAGTTAATTTATGAAAGCAATAAAGTATATGTGTAACATTAAATTATATTTGTGAACCAGTATCTTCTATATTCTGCTTGGTAAGTGACTTTGAGCGAGACTGCCCTGGTAACATAAATTATGTCAGTGATTGGTAGCAAAAAGCAGAGACAGCAATGAACACAGATGGATGAAATAGTTGCTCCAAAAAGTTACCCACATTCCTACGTGGAATTTTATGATTATTCCCTTTTCTCCACAAACATATTTTGAAGAATGTGCAATATTTCAGATGTTGCTATCTAGATACCTATTAACATTTGTCCAGCCTTTAACAGTGACCATTGTTGACTGCACATAATTAAACATAAAATGAAACTGTTGGACAAATGGCTAGATATATGGCAATCTATGTTTTATGCTGACCAAAAGCCCACTGAAACATACTTAGTATGCAAACAATAAATACAAGTATGAATCAGTTGCAGGGACCTAAAATAATATTGTTTTGTCAGATTGTGTTATATTTTATAAACATATGTTAAAAAATTCAATTAAAAAGTAAATTGGAAAGCTATAAAGTACCTAGCTAGAATACAAGGGTTAGTTTTATGGATGCTATAAATGTTTAATGGTTTCATTCTTTTTCTCAACTAGTTTTAATGTCCATGTCTCACTTGAGTCTGTTTTTAAATGAACTGTAATTTATTCCACGAGAACTATTAGATTTATTGGTACCATTCCATAAGCTGAGTATCGAATCATAGAATCATAGAATGGTTTGTGTTAGAAGAGACCTTAAAGATCAGCTAGCTATGAGAAGGGATACCTTCCACTAGATCAGGTTACTCAAATAACAGTTTATTTTAAATAGGAAAATATGTTTTAAAAGGGTGACTAGTTCTTTGACTTGTGTGGAGAAAAGTCTTTCCAACAGGATATACGGAATTTTCTTGTCACAGGTGGTTGTCGTTTAACCCTGACTGACAGCTAAGCACCACACAGCCACACACTTCCTCTCCTGTGCTGATGGCATAAGGGAAGAACTGGAAGCATAAAAGTGAGAAGTAAACCTGTGAGTTCACATAAAAACAGTTTAATAATTAAAAAGAAATAATAACGCTTAAAAAAATTGTAGGGAAAAGAGAATAAAACAATACAGAACAAAAAGAGAGGGAAGCAAAACCCGGGGAAGACAAGTGATGAGAACAAAAGCAGTTGCTCATTACCCACCAACTGATGTCCAGCCAGTCCCTAGCAGTGGTCTCACTGCCATCCTCCTCCAAAATAAGTGAGTGCTGTCCATTCTTTTTTTAATCAATGAAAAAACTGAGGCACATGGAGTGGCTGCTCTACCCAGATTAAGTGAGTGGCAGAGTCTGTAATTCAATAACTACAGCAACTCCTTTTCTGTTGTCCTCTGAAGCATTTAGAGACATATTCAGATGATATCTTATTGTGTTCAACAGAAATACCTAGGCAAATTATATCACCTACCTGTCTCGCACGGAGCTTTTTCAGCTCCTCTTCTCTGAATTTTCTAGACTATGGCAGAAAGTGTAACTTGAGCTAGGCCCTAACTACAGGCAAATTTCCCGGGAAATCACCACCACAAGAAAGGCCTATGTTTTTTCAGATGGGCAATAAAATCTGACTATCAAATTATTATTTCCTTAAGGCAGCCCTATTCATAGGATTGTTTTTGCACAAGGACCTAGGTGCACTTGGTGGGTAACACAAAAGTTGGAGGAGTCCAGTGTGTACCTCAAGGTGGTTTGAGTTGTGCGTTCCATGATGCTGTATGTCACCACTGCTGTGGCCACCATATCTGAAACATATTGTAGGAGGAACCTCTTGCTGCTAGCCAAGCTAGTCAATTCATTTCAATGTTAACCATTATGGACTCCTCCAAAGGAACCAGGGATGGAGAATGTAAATGATATATCTTTTAATTGTTGTGATTTGAGTTGCATATTATAGGAAGTACTGTAGTATACAGTAGAAACCACCTGAACCAATGACTGACACACTTCACAGGAAGCAGTGCAAGTGTAGCAGTTTGATACCCAGTAACTCTGCACAACACACCACCTCTCCTTGCTTGATTGAATATCATAACAGATGAAGTCCAAAGTCATAGACCAAATGAACTCAACAAACACATTATGCATGCTTATGGACATTTTGCAAACATTTTATGGTGGAAGGGGTTAATGATAATGTATTGCAATAGGGTTGGACATTTATGTGATATAAATGGTATGGAATAAGAGGTGGAGAATGTACTGATTTTGGCTGAGATAAATTTCTTCATAGTAGATTGTAGGGGGCTATGTTTTGTATTTTTGCTGAAAATAGTGTGGATAACATAGGGATGTTTTTGCTATTGCTGAGCANAACACAAAAGTTGGAGGAGTCCAGTGTGTACCTCAAGGTGGTTTGAGTTGTGCGTTCCATGATGCTGTATGTCACCACTGCTGTGGCCACCATATCTGAAACATATTGTAGGAGGAACCTCTTGCTGCTAGCCAAGCTAGTCAATTCATTTCAATGTTAACCATTATGGACTCCTCCAAAGGAACCAGGGATGGAGAATGTAAATGATATATCTTTTAATTGTTGTGATTTGAGTTGCATATTATAGGAAGTACTGTAGTATACAGTAGAAACCACCTGAACCAATGACTGACACACTTCACAGGAAGCAGTGCAAGTGTAGCAGTTTGATACCCAGTAACTCTGCACAACACACCACCTCTCCTTGCTTGATTGAATATCATAACAGATGAAGTCCAAAGTCATAGACCAAATGAACTCAACAAACACATTATGCATGCTTATGGACATTTTGCAAACATTTTATGGTGGAAGGGGTTAATGATAATGTATTGCAATAGGGTTGGACATTTATGTGATATAAATGGTATGGAATAAGAGGTGGAGAATGTACTGATTTTGGCTGAGATAAATTTCTTCATAGTAGATTGTAGGGGGCTATGTTTTGTATTTTTGCTGAAAATAGTGTGGATAACATAGGGATGTTTTTGCTATTGCTGAGCATCACTTACACAGAATCAAGGCTTTTTCTGTCCATTACACTGACCCTCCAGCGAGCAGGCTGGAGGTGCACAACAGGTTCAGAGGGGACACAGCCAGAACAGTTGACCCCAACTGACCAAAGAGATATTCCATATCGTAAGACATCATACTTGGTATCTAAAGCTGGGGGAGGAAGAAGGAAGAGGGGACATTCAGAGTGATGGTGTTTGTCTTCCCAAGTAGCTGGTGTGTGGGCTGGAGCCCTGTATTTCTGGAGATGGCCAATGGAAAGTAGTGAATGAATTCCTTGTGTTGCTTTGCTGGTGTGCATGACTTTTGCTATGCACATTAAACTGTCCTTGTCTCAGCTGATGTTTTCTCACTTTCCCCATTCCAATTCTCTCCNGCCACCATATCTGAAACATATTGTAGGAGGAACCTCTTGCTGCTAGCCAAGCTAGTCAATTCATTTCAATGTTAACCATTATGGACTCCTCCAAAGGAACCAGGGATGGAGAATGTAAATGATATATCTTTTAATTGTTGTGATTTGAGTTGCATATTATAGGAAGTACTGTAGTATACAGTAGAAACCACCTGAACCAATGACTGACACACTTCACAGGAAGCAGTGCAAGTGTAGCAGTTTGATACCCAGTAACTCTGCACAACACACCACCTCTCCTTGCTTGATTGAATATCATAACAGATGAAGTCCAAAGTCATAGACCAAATGAACTCAACAAACACATTATGCATGCTTATGGACATTTTGCAAACATTTTATGGTGGAAGGGGTTAATGATAATGTATTGCAATAGGGTTGGACATTTATGTGATATAAATGGTATGGAATAAGAGGTGGAGAATGTACTGATTTTGGCTGAGATAAATTTCTTCATAGTAGATTGTAGGGGGCTATGTTTTGTATTTTTGCTGAAAATAGTGTGGATAACATAGGGATGTTTTTGCTATTGCTGAGCATCACTTACACAGAATCAAGGCTTTTTCTGTCCATTACACTGACCCTCCAGCGAGCAGGCTGGAGGTGCACAACAGGTTCAGAGGGGACACAGCCAGAACAGTTGACCCCAACTGACCAAAGAGATATTCCATATCGTAAGACATCATACTTGGTATCTAAAGCTGGGGGAGGAAGAAGGAAGAGGGGACATTCAGAGTGATGGTGTTTGTCTTCCCAAGTAGCTGGTGTGTGGGCTGGAGCCCTGTATTTCTGGAGATGGCCAATGGAAAGTAGTGAATGAATTCCTTGTGTTGCTTTGCTGGTGTGCATGACTTTTGCTATGCACATTAAACTGTCCTTGTCTCAGCTGATGTTTTCTCACTTTCCCCATTCCAATTCTCTCCCCCATTCCACCTGGGATCAAGCAAGTGACTGTGTGGTGCTTAGTTGCTGGCTAGGGTTAAATAACGACGTTCCCACTGCATCCTTAACCCTGAAAATCTCTCGCTGTGTGGCAGCTGAATGTGCCGCTAACACAGACTGGCAGAAGCATTTATATCCTCTGTACATGAGTTTGAGGCTTCCTTTTCTCTGATTTGAGTGTGATACAGAGCCCCCGGAGACAAACCGTGTATCTCACTGTGATGTGACTCCAGCTGTCATTGAGTCAGCTGGTTTTTCTCTTGTCAGACTTACTTCCTTGCAGGTGAGTAAATAACCTGACAGCTAATTATGCTGTGTGAATTCTTGCATTTTCATTAACCATAGATGAGTTTGAATGCTTCTTCATACTCGATCCAGTGCATAGGTTGTCACTTCAGACCTACTACAGTTTCTTTTCTTAGAAAAATAGAGCAGGTATTTACCATTAGAAAAAGAAGAGCATCTGTACCCTGATCTTGCTTCTTTTACCTGGATGTAAGTTTATTGATGCGAAAGAGATTTTACTGGGATTGAGTTTAACTCAGTATGTGTTCTGATGTGCATTCCAGAACTGGCACAGAGTTTGATTTCATATTAATGTATATAGCAAGCTTTCCACTTGTATCTAATGCTATTCAGTCCACAAGAATAAAATGATGTTACTGGTTTAATCTGACATTAAAAAGTTCATAGCATACTAATCTGGTTGTGGAATAGCAGAAATTTCTGGTCAATTACTGAATACAATTACTGAATGATCAGATTTGGGGTGGAAAGCTGAGATGAGTTATTTAACATAAGGATTAGGAAGGTCAGTCATAAACCTGAGATAGATCCACAAAGGTGGTATAGTAGACAGTGTGATGCCACACAACTAATTTGAAAGTGTCTGTAAGGTTCTCAAGTATTTTGCCTGCAAAATTCAATATGGAAGAGGAATTCTTACGTTCTATTCATTCTTTCTCTCTTTAGAAAAGAAATAATAAAACAATGGGTGAGTAAATTTACATTTACGCATCAAGCTAAAGTTCTCCATCCATTACACTTCCAGGTATACTTATCTCAGGTGGATTACATCATCTTTCTGCACGATTTACTTCATTTGTAAATGATCTTGGAATACCTCTGTGAAAAGCTGGACTGACAGTTTTAGAGATGAAAGTCTTAAAGCTTGCAAATTAAGCCTGTAAATACTTCATATATAACTAAGCTTCTTGTTATGTTGTGAGAGTAGCTGATGTCTTACATCAAAACTTTGAAGGCTCTTAAAGCTCTCTTTGGCTCCACTTGAACAAAGCTATAAGGTGTATATACATATATATACATATATATGTATTAATTCAGCAGAAACCGATCCTGTACTTAAACACTGTACAAAACAGCAATGTCTTCCAGATCAGTGTAGTCAGTACCTAAATACTCTTCCTTATCCTCAAAAAGCTAAATTTGGTCCTCAGTGCACATGGACTTTACAGACTAACACTTTGGGCATGGGTGAGGGCTGACCTTAGAGCATGAATGACATTCAGAGTGTCTTGGGAATGCCTTAGCTTTTCCTTAATGAAACAACTGTACTGGCATTGAAATGCAGTTTGGGTTTATCTCTACTCTTGAATATGCATAGGTTGAATATACCAGTAAGAAGCCAATTGCCACTGAGAAAATTTTTTTTCAACAAAGTGATGTGGCATTTTTGCACAGATCTCTCAATATATCCATTCTTGGCCAGTATGAGCCTGGCTGGATTTGTTTGTAACCTCCACATAAAAGGTTTTATATTTCATTACTGCTTGCCTGAGCCATTTTGTGGCATTTTTATATGAAAGGCCAGTCTCATCCCTGTCACTCAAGATCAGTATATCCAGGGGCAGAAATCAAACCAGATGTATTGTCTTATAGAAGGAAATAGAACAATTTTTCCCCATTCTTTCCAATCCTACACATGAAGTGTAACAGTTGCTGAGATGAAGTGTGCCTTATGAGAGGCTTAGGTCTTGTCCTGAGGAAATTGCACAAGGAATGAAAAGAAAGCAAAGCGGAATAAAAATGCTAGTAATTATATCTCAGCTAGAATGAATAATATATTCAACTTTCAAAAGCTCTGACAAACTGTGACGGGGAAAAAAAATTAAAGCTTCAACTTTTGTTTCAGGACAGCAAGTCTCGTGACAGAAATGAAGTGAGTGTATGTTGCATAAGTAATTTATTTGTGCATCTTTGGCATTGCAGCACTAATAGGATTGCTGCCAGGTGTTCCAGGCTGCAGTTTGTCATGTCTGACTCTTTAGTCTTTTCAAACAGTTGAAGAAATGGTCTTCTGCAGGCTGTCAGTGTCAGACACCACCTCACTCACACAGATGAAGATCAATTAGCTCCCAGAGAAACCGTCTCTTAAAAATACAGTGAGTTGCACCATGAAAGATAGGTAGACAAGTATTACAAAAAACCAAAGTGTTAATGTGGACAAGAAAGAATACCATAGTAGCTATGATAGACTCTTTCTTTATTCTGTTCTTTTTAATATTTTATTGCTATTGTGATCTAAGAATCTTTTGTTAATCTGTTGGAAAAAAATATATCTTATTGTCCAGAGCTGACTATTCTTATAGCTGCTTGTAAGCAACTACCTTCTCGTTAAAGATATCAGTACATATATTTGCAAGGATATCCTGGATCAAACCTAGGAATGGAGACCATTAGGAAAAACATATGCAGGTATTTACCATGGGACTCCATGGCTTTTGATATACCCAATACATGTTCATTGATAGCAGTGATCATTTAAGTATCTGTGTTTATTCATGAAGACTCTGGTCTGAGACAACAGGATCTTTATCGTAACAGAGGAAGTGGAAGTAAGTTGGAATGTAAAGAGAAATATAGAAATAACAAAAGTAGTCTGGAAATGTTTGTGAACAAAAGAGGAACAGCTTCCATAAAGGTGTCTGGAGATCTTGCTTCCAGTGATTTTTAAGACTTTTCAAGGAGATGACTTCCAACAGAGCTTAGAACTGGAATGCCTTTAAAAATATGGCTACCTAGTCTCTACAGTGTTGCTATAATCAACAAACCAGAAGCCTGCTTTCTGAAATATAGTTTATTTTTGCATGCTTAATCAATCTGCTCTCTCTCAAAAGAAACTCAGAAAGAGCAACCCTCAAAAAATGGCAGGTGAGAGTCCTGGCAAAGCTCTGGGATTGTCTGGGTGAGTATCAAACTTGGCTGGTCAGAGATAGCTGATCCATACTTTTTATTCTGGAAGTTATTCCAAGCTCTGTCATTTATTTTTTTTCTCCCGCTGGCCTCCTTCAGATTTTGCAGTTGTTGCCTCCTATTTCATAGTTGGTGTGATCTTTCCTTGCGTGGCTGTGATATACAGATAATATCCTCAGTTTTTCTTGTTAGTGCTTGTGTTAGGAAGCAGACAACTTGTTATTATGAAATTATGTGAAAACAGTCCTGTCTTTAATATGTTGATGAAGATAACCAAAAATAACTAGTGACTAGTTATTTACTTTTTTCCTCTTCAAATTACTCACCAGTATAATTTAGCAGGGGTTTGATACTTCATGAATTAAATAAAGCCTAATTTTCAAAGAGAACAGACACTCTAATGAGACTAATTCAGGAACTGTGTAAGCTTCAGTCACACTTTATCCATGGGGTTAATTCCATCCCTAAAATTATTTTCAAAGAATGTACTTTATTTTTTTAAATATTATGTTATAGCCTTAAATATTCATATATGGTTCCTCTCTTCTAATTTTCTCTAATTATTTAAACTCTTTCCATGAGTTTGCACTATCTCCTTACAAATTAAATAAGAGCTATTAGCATTTTAAGAACTTAAATCCACTGATGAGGTGGTCATAAGATTGATTTCAGGGGAGTTATATGCTTAAGAAGGTTTTAAGAATCTTTACCTCTGTGAATTGTTCCTGGAAGTACATTACATATATGTTGGAAAGCA
>VXBJ01006932.1:29955-55795 GCA_013400055.1 Nycticryphes semicollaris
TTTTTTTTTTTTGCTTTTCATTGTTTGCCAGAGTGGTGCTGGATTCCTCAGAATGAGAAGAGAAATAGCAGATTGGCAGATTTTGGATGCCCTTTAATTTGTTGATTTCCTATAGGTAAACTCACGAAGGTTTTATATCACTGCCAAACTACACTGATAGGGTAAACATGAGTTACCTACTACTGATTTTATACAGCTCAGACAGAGATTGTTTCCATAGTATACCTCATTAAACATTTTCATTCAGTTTGGGCTGAAATGTGGGATGAAAATATTTGTNNTAATAGGAACAGATTATAGTTTGTTTAGTTAATGGAACTGGTATTCTCGTTTGGAGAAATTATGCTATTAGCTTGGGGTTTTAGTGTTTAAGTCTGATAATGCAAATGAAAACATGTCTTTCTAGACTTTTAAAGGAGGGAAGTACGCAGGGGGTCAAAACATGCCTCTAATGTTTGATTTACTATATGGTATTTGATCATACGCTAAGAGTGCGTTTCCAAACTGGTGCGTTCATTGGCTTGGAGATATAACATGTTTCATATGGGTAGTCCAATGATTGCACCTGTATAAGAATGATGTTTCCTTAGATGTATTTAATAATCTGTATACCCCTATATTTATACATATGTACATGGATACATTCACACACACAGAGTGTTATTTTTACCTTGTTTCTTTTCAACCGAAAGTTAATCATGGCTGTCAGAGCACATCTGTTTCTTATGTTAACATTGACATGTTTTTATGTTAATATAGCCTCTTAAAGAGAGCAAATATGAGTTAGAATTGACTCCAAATGAATACAGTTTAGAAGAAATGGTGCTGACTATAGAGTTGTTGCAAGGTACTATAACATACCAATAAGGACTAGAGACTATGTCTCTATCTCTTTTCTATGTCTTCCAATGTCCTGAACAGTTTAACCTCTCTATTTTTCTGGTCCTGTTGAAATAAAATGTTTATGCAATAATGATTATCAAAGACTATATCTACAACCTATTAATGACTACAGCTTAAACTGAGAACAGTGCCTACCAGCAAAATTCAGTTTATTCTTTCTTTTGGAAAAAAAAATGCAGAAAAGACTCTCTGCTGCAGCGTTCCTGTGATTTAAGGTTTGAAGTATACTTCTGGGAAGTCTGTCCTGGCTGAAAATATATCTAGCTTATGAATAAAGCAAACTATTCTTGAATATCAGCTAGACTGGACTTTTTGTGAATAGCTAAAATAACAATAGACAAGCAAAAGTGTTGAAAGTAATGTTCTTAATGCTGGTTAACAGCACATTTGTATGTTGGAATTCAGTCCAGTTTGAATATTAATAACAGAGTTATAAGTCCCTTACTTGAAAATATGGGATTGTCTTAGAAATGCTGATTCAACTCAACAACAGCAATGCAAATGTTACTATTGTAATAAAAGAAGCAAAGGAGATTTCAATCTGTTGTCTGGGAGCACTGAGCACTCACAGATGATTTATGGCCTAGCAGACTACCAAACTAAATGCCTTTTCTACTAAAGGTACATTTTTCAATACAACTGTTGCCCTCCTAAATGATTCTGCATTCTGCCAGGGTACCTGCTGGGAAAATATAAGCTTTTTCTGATGGAGTAACATTGCAATCCAAGATTAAAATCTAGGAAACTTGTCAACAAAAAAGAATGATAATATGATGGAAAATACAGCTATCAAATGAAAATGCCTTGCAAGTAATTTTTGTAATGGTCAATTCCATGTAATTTTCTGTTTCTTTTTTACACTCCAAAGTGAATAAGGTGGTATGGAGGTCATTTTAATATTTTGGGTAAGTATAGCAGGAAAGTAGGTAATTGAAACTAAAAGCAAAAATAAGTCATTTAGCACAACTGTGACCAGACTTTCACCTCACACTCTTTTGCCCCTATGAGACACTGGTCATTGTGAACATTTTTAATTCCATGTATGAGAACAAGCTGCTTGCATTAAATTGGGAATATGCTCTAACTCATTGTATCAAACTTTTAAAACTTTAAGAGCACAGCAAGAATATACAGATACTTTCCTCTAGCTAGTGAGAATATTCAGGTACGGGCATCACTGAGCCAGAAATCGTGTTTTACACTTAAGAGAATGCTGAGAGGTTCTTTCCATTAAGTTGTCCAGTTTTTCTAAACTAATACAAGAATTAGCATTCAAAGCCTCTTGTGGCAAGGGAATCCACTGCATGCCAGCTACAGGAACTTTTCCTTTTCTTTGTTTTGAATCTACCACAGCAGAATTTGAATTAAAGTTACCTCTTAGGAGAGACTATTGATGCCTCTAATAACAGGTATATAGTACACCTATCAGGGTGCTTCATTCAACTAGATGCTCAGAAATTATTAAGGTATTTCTTAAGTTATATATTCTTCAGACCATTCCTAGCATTTTAGCCCAATTTAGAAGAAATAGCTGGTAAAAGAGTCACTACCTTTGTGAATGTTAAATCTGAAAGCTTAGGTTCAAGCTCTGTCTTCAGCAGTGGGTTCTCTTCTTTTTTCTTTTAATATTTTTTCCCCTTGGATTTTTTTTTTTTCTTAATTTAGAATTAAAGCAGTTTTTCTTTTGGAGCAGACATTTTAATTCAAGCAGATACTATATTTCAATAGTTTTTTTTGCCCATTCTTTTCTATCTTGAAGTATAATAGATTGATTACAGTTTTCTTGCCTGTTTCTTTTTCTTATTTTCACATTTTCCACCTCTAGCTGTTTTGCTAGTTAGTAACAGAAAAAAGAATGTGGAAGTTTTTTAGCTTGACGTCTCAAAACTTCTCTAGTCAACGATAATTATAACCATATATATTATTTTTTCTCTGCTGAATTTTTTACCTAATTTTGCATGACAGTCCACTTCATTACCTTGGATAGACCTAGAACTATATTGGAGGAGACCAAAATATATTATTAGTTCCTTACAGTACATAACCACCTACTGAATTTGACCCAGCTTATCCAAAATAATAATTATTTTGTCCTCTTTTGTAATAAAGTTCCTAGTACTAAGAGTTTTAAAGTAGGAAGAAAAGGAAATGCCTGACTCCTTCTCAGACTGATTTTCATGGAAGGTGAGATGTTCACTCTGAGGTTTGATTTTCGTGTGTCTATCTTGGGAGGAAGCTACAAATCACTTGTGTTCAGCAGTGTGATTTGTTCACTTGTCTTAATTTACCCCCTAGCATCATAGTTTCCATCTTGCATAAAATCACATTCTAAAACTATCTGGTTGTTGTTTATTAGTCATCTGCCCTTGTCATGGTGGGTTTAAGAGAACTTTGTCCAGTGGAATGATCCAGCTGAATTGCAGGAGTCATGTGAGTGCTGGAGAAATCCACATTACAATTGGACAGGGCCCGTCTATAGCCATGATGGTGCCAATTAATAATATGAGAAAATTAGTGCTCTTTGTAACTTGCAGGAAGCACAAAGAAGCTGTCAACATTATTTCTACTTAATCAATGGCAACAAAGAACTTCTAAGTTAGTTAGACTAGCTTATTTTTTAACACATTGGGGCAACTGGAACTCATGGCAGTTCCTACCTGAAACTCCAGTACGGAGTTTAAACAACAAAGTGTTAACATGGTGCATATGTGGCCCTGTCTAGGTATGTACATGTGTGTGATTCTATCTTTGCTGTCACAGACATTGTGAGATCCAGAATAATTTAGATGCATTAGACATAGAATAATTGAAAGAAAGAAGAAAGAAATATAAAAAGGCAGATCTTTTTTTTCTTTTTTTGGAAGAACCAGCAAGAGAGCCAATGTGAGGAAGCTGTCCTTCTTCATTCTCTGTATTTTAATACATTCACATACTACTTTTGGTAATGTGTGTTTTGCAGAGTCCCCCAAGATAGCTTGCAACTTCAAGGCTGTTAAACCTGTGTATAAACCTCATGCCTTTTTCATGGTATGATTCATAATGTATTCCCATGCTGTGTTTAAACCAGGGTGTTTAGGGACTGATACTCTCAGTTACTCAGTGGTATCAGCTGAATTTTAATGACTTCAATTGCTGCTGTGCTGTGCTCTAATAAATGAAGGGGAATCCAAACTGAAACAAAAATATTTGGTCTAGTGATGGTTCAGTTCTGGATTTATAAACAAATTTATATACGAATGACCTTTCACGAAGACCTGAAAGGTCACGCACCAAGTTTGAGGCTCATATACTTGCACCTATCTGCCAGATCAATAAAACAGACCCATATATCAGGTATTGTGATATATATGTCCCTACATATGTTGTCATCCAAAGATTTTGGAGCAATTTATAGCATAAATATTCTTGTGACCTTAAAGTATTAATAAAGGATCGCTGATAAAGGAGAGTTGTTTTATAGAAAATTAGGTTGTTTCTCTCAGGCAGTACTGGAAATCAGCAGCAATAGGACTTCTGATGAAATTTTGGCTTTGTTGGGCCCATTATCATATTCTTTATTGCTGCCAACAAGGCTACAATAACACTGCAAGTTGTTGGACTCACTGCCTTCTTTACTAACTGTTAAAATCTTACTAAACCATTCCATGATTCTGTGAGTCTATTTACTGTAAATTATGAAGTGGTGGAAACACTGTACCCTTAAGATGAGGCACTACTGACACATATTTTTAATATCTTGTCTTTGTCCATTAAAAAAAGCACAGGTATATTGGATATTGTGGCTCTCTATTGCTTTTCCTTCAATAGAAAAGCACAGCAGAGGTATATTTTACATGTAGCTTTGATTTGTTTTCCAATTGAGTTTGCAAAGGATCATGGAAGAATTAGATGTAAGAACATAATTTAAGCTTCTTTAGAAATCCCAATCTGTATCAAAAAGTTATACAGCTACATTTTCAATCTTTTGCACCTGTAGTTAAAACTCATCTGTTGCAGATAAATAAAAGACTATTTTTTTTAAAGTTTTCTTTCAAAATGCATCCTGTCAGTTCCCTACCTAACTGGAAGCTGAATTTTTGCAACAAATTGTCCTGTAACGTATTTCTGACTAACAGCTGCATTCAGTATATGTGTATATTTTGCAAAGAATCTCATCAACGCATAAGCATGAATAAAATTGTACTTCTGTTAAAATAAGACTTCAGACTGTTTTTCCCCACTGTCACTTTAATATCATTCTACTTCATAACATGTTTCAAGCCTTGGTTTGTCTCTTGTTTTTAACAAAAAAAAAAAAAAAAACATAAAAATTATATCACTACTACACACTAGCTCAATGGCATTTGCTATTGTCACTCAGAAGCAGGCTGAGTCAGGTTGCTTTTTGCCTAACTGGATTGTAGGAATAACACCCCTAGCTTCATAATACTCACCAGAATGGTCATGGCTTCAGTGCCAGTGCACGTAAGAAATAGGCTTGTGTGCCACCCTTGCAGACACCCTGTAGAACTGCTTACAGCAGTAGGACCCTGTCCAATGCATTGTGCATTAATGCTTTTATATTTAAGCACAAATGTGCACTGATTCCCCAACATCAGCATTCAAGTTCTCTCTTTTCTCCTTTTTCTATGCTTTCTCACCTACCAATTTGTTAAA
Source organism: Nycticryphes semicollaris (assembly GCA_013400055.1). Classification (NCBI taxonomy): domain Eukaryota; kingdom Metazoa; phylum Chordata; class Aves; order Charadriiformes; family Rostratulidae; genus Nycticryphes; species Nycticryphes semicollaris. The sequence goes on from VXBJ01006932.1 coordinate 35,515, forward strand.
GGGCAACACGCAACACCTGCAGAAAGTAAACAGGTAGGATTTAAGGTAGCTACAAGCATACATGAGAAGATGGACTAAAAGAGAGAGAAAATGCTAAGAGGCATGCTAAATATTGATCTTCCATGTAAAGCCTGTAAAGAGTTGCAGTATCAGTTAAGGGGTTTTTGTTTGCTTTTTTCCATTTACTGATGATAGACCATGCTTATCAGACTGTGCAGGTAACTGGCAGAAATTTCAAAACTGAATATCTGCCTGTAGCTAATATTTTGGAAGCCATAGTTTCTTGTTACTGGCCATAGGTACTGCATTCTTCTGAGAGGTAGCTGTGGGAGGAAGGATTGAAAAGGGCTTAACACGCTTTCAGCTAACAAGTTACCAGGACCAAGAAGTCATCAGAAGAGATTAGTGTAGGTTCAGGGACGTGTTTTGTGTTGTGTCTTTCTCAAATATTTTTTTTTTTTTTGACAGCTGTTTTATAGTTTTTGGAGCAGTTGGATAAAAAAACCCCACAACCTAATGAAAATATTTTCACGTGATGATGGGTCCAAACATGTTTTGTTTGCTACTTCTTGAATACACAAATTGACTTCACGTGGGAACATGATAAGTAAATTTTAGTGACAACTTATGGTTCCTTGTTTTTTAATGTTCAATATTGTCTTCTGTTGATGGCTTTCTTACCATCTTTGCATTCTGCATGAGGTGACATAGGAAGATAATCAGCATTTTGGAGGCAATTAAAAGGTTTATATTGAAGTTGTTCTGCCTACTAAAAGAATTTTGTTCTGCAGAGAAAGGAATTAGCATTCTTATGGAGTAAAGAGTTTGGAAATAAGTTATTCAGTACTGGCTCACCTTCCAGAAGCTGTATGTCTGGAAAGAGTAGAAAGATTTATTCCTAAGAATTGTAAGAGTAGAAAGAACTTATTCAACTTATATAAATGCAAACTGTTAATCGTCATTAATATTAAATGACAAATCTTACATTTAGTGGCAGCTAATGCATTACAAAAGAACAGAATATAATCAAGGAAATAAAAATTCAGGTGAAAAGAAGTTGTGATCATGATTTGTAACAGTGTAATTAATAGTGATAATTACATTGCACTTGCTGCATCTGTCATTACAATATTTCGTTGTGTGTTTTTTTTTTTTTTTTTTTGGGGTAGTTATGTATTATTTTCTCCATTTTGCATTTGGGGGAAACTGATCTTTGGAGAAATTGCCTGGATAAATTGCCTTTTTGTATGCATGAGACCTTCTTCACAGCTGTAGAGCATTCGACTCCCCGTGCAGTAGAAAAAGCATAATGCAGTGTGTGCTGCTAAAGGAAAGATGGTACCACATCCCTCTGACTCTGGTCCTCTCTAAAGCACTTTTTACTGAGTAATCACAGTTTGGTAATGGTCTCATCAGGGGGAGAGGACAAATTTCCCAAGTTCTGGGAATCTCACATTTGCTAGCTGCAATTCCATTGGCATAACTCTTAAGGAAGGTCATAGAAAGAAAAGACGTGCAAATATCCTTTAAAGAGGGATCTTAATTTCAGGAAATGTTCCATAATATCATTATACTTTACTTCTGGAGCTTTTAATTTGGATGTAAGCTATTAATTACTAAAAAAAGATTAGAAGACACTATGTGACAGAAATGAAGGAAAACCGAAAGATGGATAGCTGAAAGGCATAAGACGAGGGGAAGAAGTAATGAAGACAATTGCTATAAAGCATATTTCTGTTCTGGAGGATAAGCAATACAATACAGAGAGTCTTTCACTTCTTTATTATTGATTCAAATAAGAATGTAATTCATTGTCCCTGTCTAGTATCTACTGGGCAAAGTGCCAGTCTCAAAGGCAAGCCCTCAAATTTCATCATCTCTTTTCTTAATCAGATGTCTTAACTATAATGATTCTAAAAAATTGTCAGTAAGCATACAGTTTAGTAAGTACCCTACAGATCTTACATAATTATTTTTTTGTGGATCAATAAAATGAAAAACTGATCCAATGTTGCTGTGAGCAATGATCAATTATCTGAATAATACAGTAGGCTCAAAGTGCTTGGCAATGTGTATGTAGCAGTCTATCATACTGACTGATTAGGCAGTTTTAAGGTTTAAATTCAGATTAAGATTCAAGTACTGGTGCAAAAAATATAGAAATTAAATAAAAGTGTTATCTGATGGTCCAAACACCAGACTAGAATTTAAAAAAAAAAAAAATTTCTGAGGACTTGGCATTTGCTATGTGATGCTTTTCTCCCAAATTTTCTGGGAAAGCACTGTTGCATTAAGTTACTGGAGGAAAGGACTTTTTGGTGCATGCTGAGAAGTCAAAATGATAGTAGTGATAAAAAAGAAAAAATAAGATCCTTCAAGAACTCCACTACTAGTATACAGAAAGATAAGAGGCAAAAACAATGAGGAAATGTAAAGGAGTTTTTTTCAGCATCTGTTTAATTGGATTTGGGATTACATTCAGGGAATTAATCTATTATAACTTTATAAATATTATTCTAAAAGTGACTTCCTATCTCCAACACACATTTTCCTGCCTTAACATATTTACATTTCTTTAATATTTCACCCGAGAATTGGTACTTACTGATTATTTTAATGTAATTAAACCACCTCTATAACTGTTTTTACTCTGCATTTGTGATTAGTACTTCATTTCTTCTTAGTCTGCTTTTTGTTCAGCGGGTACTGCTATGTGGAAAAAAAATGGCACCAGAGAAGACCACATATGTTCCTATTAGCAGATCTACCTTAGCAATGATCTGAAAGTCTTTTTTTTTTCTAAACATCTGCATGCGCAAACAACTTGTGCAGCACTTCAGCTCTTCTGATTTTGATTCCCAAATATTCTGCATGCATCAGTGAGAATCAGAAACATTGTGTTAACCGAACAGTGGAAATTCTTAGTTTGAGTCCAATGTGAAAGGCATTGATGGATGAGGTTTAAAAAAGGAGGAAGAAAGCAAGAAACGAACTGGACTTTGACTGGAAGGCAAGATCTCACTAAAGAACACCCATTTCATGTTTAATTCAGACTTGCAATAGATAGATAAAGATGAATGTGAATTATACTTAATCTTCATTAAAGTAATTATCTGTCTTAATGAAGTATTTGCTAGGTGGTGGATGTGTAATGGAGTATGAAACTCTAAGTGAATAAAATCAATTTCATTTTTTTAAGCCTGGCTTTTCTGTCCATTAATAAACAAGGCATGGCAAATATACTTTTTTGGAGTAATGTGCTGTGCTCATAGGTCTCTTAAGATTGATGCCACCTAAAATAATGAACACAGACATTATTTTGGGTCTCTCTTACCTGTTATTTTGATCCAAGCAGACTATTTCAGCCTTTCTTTCCATATCTTATGATATTTACTTATTTTTTTTCCCCAGATGTCAAGCAAGCCACAGTCTGGATATATTTCACACCTAAATGAGTGGACTAATGGAATGGTGTTTATAAGGTAAGGTGTATTTTATCCAGGCACTCTGGACTATTAATCACAAGAATATGAATTAAGCTCTGACATGCTTATTTTTTGTAATATGTATGAAAATTGCTTATTTACTTCCATGCTGTTACAATGAAAAGAAACAGACTGGTTCTAAATGGCAATGTACTGCATTGTGAAGCAATTAACTGAGTTATATGTGCCCTTCAGTCAGGATAATTTTCTATTAACTGTAGAATCTCAAAGAAAGAGGAAAAACACCTGGGCTGGTGAGCATCTCAGCCAGGAGTAGCAGAAGATAAACACTTTAATAATAATGGAAATCTGGATGGAGTAGGTGGATCAAGAGACAGTAAATTTATCTGATCAATGTGTGACTATAAGAGGGACTGAGACAAAAATTTGAAGTTTTTTATGTATTGGGTTGATGATTTCTGCTGTGGAGATTCTCAAGTCGCATAGTCCCATATTCTCAAAACTACTCAGATTTTACTCCAGTGTTTGGGAAGCTGTCCTGTCGCCTTTGATATTGAAGACACTAGACTATCTTTTTATATTTTTTTTCTCTCTCACTTTGTCCCACCTGAATGAATACCATCTATGCTCTAGGATAGTTGGCTATCTCCTACTGCAATGTCTTGTCAGCCTGCCTACAGTTAAATCACAGATTTATAAATAATGAATTCTGACTTTGAGTAGATCTTTATAACTATAACATGATGGTACAGTTAGGGAAGGAGAAGTATAAAAAATAGTCATATAATTACCAAATTTAGTAAGGTTTTTTAAACTGAGAAAAAATCAGGAATATTTTAAGACCTCTAAGTCAAGACAGCATCCCTGCCCCTTTCACATCTCATTGTCAGGATCTTATGATTTGTCACGCTGTGAATTAGGTCTGCAGACCCAGATCAATGTTCCTTACAATTTTAAAGGCCTTGAACATGTATATTTTGTTTGTCTTCTATTTCCAGAAGTTTACATTTCTGGTATTATTTATTTGTCTGTTATTGGTTACATTTATGGTTTTATTTATTTTTTAGTTTTTCAATATGGCTATCTACATACATTATAAATTCAGTGGAAATAACAGCACTGGGCAGGAGTGTGATCTGTTTAAATGCAATTATGGATAAGTGTGTTGCCTGTAATGGTGGTTGTGTGATTTCTTTCTTGAAAAGAAGAGGAGGAAGAAGGACAGGCTTGTATAAGGTCATCTTTTTGCCTGCTGAGACAGTTATTTCAACTGTAAAATAAAAAGAAAAAACTAATTCCCTTGTCTGATGACATATGACATTTCCACCTGAATACTAGAAAGGTTTTCTTAGATCTTTGAGTTTTCTTTTTATTCTCTCTGTAGTCACATCAGGCTGAAAGTCTGCACTCACCTGGGTTTATGTAATGAAACACTAATGGTGCAAAGTAAAATGCTGAGAATATAAGTATTTGGGATCTTAAGATCTTGGTAGGAAACTAATTAACAAGGAACAAAAAATGGCAAGTAATGCTCCTAGCAAGGAAGCTCTGCAACATATGAGAATTTAAAAAGCTTTCAAATATTTTTCAAGTGCTGCTTAGAATAATTCTAGGAAAAAAAGACCCTCAATCAACCACAAAAAGGTGATCAAATTAGCTTCTTTTCCTTAAGCTTACTTATCCTATTTTCTTGAAGACACTAACATTCTTGCCCTTACAGGAAAAACCCAAGATTGGGGAATTCTGCGTAGTAATCTGGAAATATCAGTAATATTTTCTAGAGGATTTTGGGATTGTCTTTCAAATTCTTAACAGAGGATTTGATTGCAAGTGTTTGATTTTGAGGTCAATGAATACTGACAGAATTGTGTATGTAGAAGTTAAGCCCTCCCTTTTTCAGACTGTGTACAGTTACTTTGAAGTTGTTGAATTTATTTTGAAATGAATGTCTGAGTTTATCCTTTTTGGCTTTTTGAAAGTTCAAGGGGTTTTTTATTCCTCGTCTTACTTTTGCATTTCATTAGAGGTGATTTATAGGAGCTGCAAAGTGACTTGTGTTCTTGAGATGGTGAGGATGTATTTCCAGTGTGTGTAAGACAGTCTCACATTGGTGAATCTGAAGCCAGTATGGCCACCTGTGGCTTTACCAGCAGCAGTTGCCAGTGCTCTCCTTGAGAGAGTGACATAAAAAAGTGTTTATGATCATTAAAAGGGATAATTTAAAAAAATATGTTGTGTTTGTTATTAAGTGGCAAGGGAAGATCTGTGTATAAAATATGGAAGAGGTGGCTTCTGGTTTAATAAACTGCTTTGCTTGTGAGCAGATGAAAGCATAAGAGATGGTAAGATCTTTGAAGAATTAAATTTCTTTCTTGATAATGATCTCAAGCAAAGTGCATAAATCTGAAACTGGCCAGTTTTGGGCTCTGACACAATCTGGAAGAGACATGAAGATATCTAAGATCCTTCATTTAGGTTGGAAAAGACCTGTAAGATCACTGAATCCAACTGCTTGAGTATTTTTAATCCTCACATGCAAATGAGATGAATTACACACTTGCAAATGAAAAAAGGTGCAGAAATGAAAGTAAACAGGTTACTGGTAAATCCAGGAAGGATAAGGATCTTTTTGAGTGATGTAGTTCCCAAAGGACTTTCTAATCGTAGCTTGACAGAATGGAAAAAGAGCTATTAACAGAGTTAATCATCCTGTTGGAGGCACAAGTGAAAGCTTGGGTGCTTGAAGGACCTGATGTGGCCTGAATTGTCCCCTGCAGAGGCGAGGGGACCATGACAGTCTTCTTGCATAGATCCACTTCATGAGCTGTCAGCAAGATGCCAGAAGCCTGGCTGTGGGATCAACAGCCTGAGGGTGGCAGATGGCTTCTGCTCTGCAACCCTCAGCCTGATGTACTTGACTTTTACAATGTGCTAGTAACACATTCATATTCAATTTGCCATATCTGACTCTTGCAGTTTTCTGTAGGTTTTTTGTTTTTGTTTTTGGTTTTTTTTTTGATAGAATGATCTTTCCCATTGTCTGAAATATTAATCTCACACTCGATTATGTGAATGGGGAGTCTAGGTATTCAGCTAGTCAGAAACAAAATATATCTAAGAAGTCTTAGAATTTAAATCACTCAGGTTTTGTTTTCGATTAAGTTTAACTTCGCTGAAGGCTTTTATCTACAATTAAAACCTGGTGATTGCTAATGGCTCTCTCTTTAAATTTGCCTTCAAATACAGTCTTCTTACAGAAGTTCTCAAACATGTTATTATAATCTAGTAGTACTTCTTCAGGCACAGATATCTTATGCAAAACTACATGCCAAAAGTTTAGAAATTACACTGTCCCTTGAGTGATTTTTCCCATTTCTAAGCTCTCTGTTACTTTGACTTCTTAAGTTTTGAGTTCTTTAGTTGTTAGAATTAACTTGTAGTTGCAATGCATGTGAGAAAGGAATTGTAGTAAATGTAGATGTCAGCTATTTTATTAATTATCTGCATCTTGCAAATGGTGGAGGGTATCCCACCTTCCTATCTCTTGATGATCTCTGCAGCAGTAACAGTCAGGTAGGCTGGATTCAGACAGCATAATATGTGGCTGAAAAATCTTCCATTTTTTAGAGCTATACACCCTCTGCCTTGTGCAGTCATCTGTCTCTCCTGACATTTTTCAAATGTTGGAAACTTAATCCTGTTTAATCCTTAGCTCACGTGTGAGAAGCAGGTGAACTTGCAAAGCCAAATCTCAAGGTTGCCTGGGTAGGTCCATTGGGTTGTTTGTAGCATGATTAATTACCTCTGAAAGGGTCAATATAAAGAGATCACAGCAGTTTTTGGCCACATAAAGATGGTTTGACAGCTAAGAGACTGTAGAGTGATTAGGGGTTACTAATGGCAGCTCAGTGAGTACCTGAGATATGAGCTTTCTTCTGGCTACCGTTGGACCTTGTTTCTTGTCCCACAAAGCTCTTTGGATGCCTGTAAGGCCAGAGGTGTTCATACTCTGCAATGTCCAACAAGGTATCTTGGTGTTTTAAATAAGCAGCTGATACTGCTAACAAAATGTAAAAACACAGTCAGTCAGTCTGTTTAGGTGTTTCAGAAAAAACCAGATATTACAGGAAGCTAGAGGTAGCAAAGATGGGCTTTTTTTTTTTATCAAAGATGGATTTTTTTTTAAATTTTAAAAAGAATAGCAGTGTTTCACAATTCTTTTTACATTGCAAGCTAAATTTAGTTAGTTTAGGCTTGCATTTAATATTACCTTTAAGAAAAAGTGTTGATTTTTTGTTGGAGATTTTTCAAATGAACTGGTTTCACTGAATTTCATATCTAATTCCTTAAGCTTGCAATTTGATTTCTTGTCTGGGGAAAGTATTTAATGGAAACAACTTGGGAACCTTATCTTATAAAGAGCTCACTTCTAATACTGACTTAGTAATTTATGCTAAGGTCATACAAAGTCAGCATGAATAAATTGAAAATCGATGGGTTTAGGACCTAATTGCATTCTCATAACTAATACTGAGAATCTTTTGCCCCTTTATTATTTGATGATGATGATGATGATGATGATGATGATAATAATAATAATAATAATAATAATAATATTTTAAAACCAATTAGTCATCAGTTAGTAACAGAGTGACAGCAGTGGGACCTTTTTAATATATCTTTTTGCTTCATCCATGGAAATTTCTGTTGTCCATCAGAAGGTGAATGTCCTGACCAAAATGTTAAATATGTTTTTGGTCACTGTGAAAGTGACACTGCTATAGATAGACCCTGATCTACGAAGGAAAGCCATTCTCATGTTCTTAGTACCTCACTTTAGAGTTGATGTAGAAAAACAGCTTCTTCAAGAGTAATCTGACTAACTGTGGACATTGCTGTAGGATGAAATGTGCCTTAAAAGTGTCATTTAATTTTGTTGGCAACAAAATAAGACTTGGCAACTTGTTAAGATGCAGATTTCTGCATTTTAGACACTGAAGTTTGGACAGACAGGCCCTATGCACAACTTCTTGAGTGAACAGTCTCAAGGATACCAGTAGGCAGCTGCTTCCATGAATATGAGCTTTGTGATGAAGACTTATTTTCCATCTTTATCACTCACCAAGCAGAGTTTTGAATTGAACTCTAGCATTCTGGGAATACGCTGGACAAACTATGAAACAGTATGTTAGGTACCACTAGCATTATCCAACAGGTCATCCTGTTCTGGAAAATGAGAGGTCCATGCCTAAGCGGCATGTAGGTGTTCAAAGTCCAGTTACCTTTCTTTAATATTTAAATACTGTCTGATGTTGTAGTAAGGCAACTTTATCTCCCATTTTAATACTTTGAATTTACCTATGTAATAATATAAGCAAGTGTTGGCCTGTTTTTTTGAGTATTTGAAGATGACAGCTTCTGTCTGTGGCACCAAGAACTGTGCATGAATTGACAGAGATCTAAGTCTAATTGGTTCTTACAGGTTACAAAGTAAGAGTTGCTATGAAAGAACTTTATTAATACCATGAATGCTGTGCTGAGGAAGGGAAAAGGTGCACTTAGTGGGTTGCTTGAAAGTGAGCATATGCTCAGTATCAAAAAGGATAAATCTTATGCAATATACCAATAAATACAAAGATTAGGTCTTGATACATGTGCAAATGTGAGAATTGTGCAGCTGTGCTTATATTTATTTAGAAGTACAACTATGTGTATTGTAGGGCTTGAAGGCTCACATGCTGAGGAACTCCACGTAACAGCTGTGCGTGATCCAAAATGACTGTGAAATCTGGTTGAGACTGCCTGCCTGTAAGAATGTTTGAAGCATGAGTGTTTGAAGAAGAGTGGGAAAACCTGTTGCACCATTTGGGATATATTCAATCCATTCATTTGATTTTATTTAAAGGTCGGTATTTCTTCCAGTCTGAGTTCTGCGTGAGAATGAACATTTTGATAACAGAAAACTTGATGAGCAAAGCAACCTTTGTTTCCAAATTTTTAACAATTTTGAAAAAGAGTTAAGATTTCTGAAGAAGTTAACTGGAGAAGGGTTTGTCTCCTTTTGATTCTTAAGTGATGTTTGTGACTTTCTTTACCAATGGAGGCTCATCTGAAAAAGAAGGCCCTTAGGATGAGAATAAGAAGCATTCACATCAGTGGTTACCCATGTAGACTGAATGTAGTCAAGAATAGAAATATTTCTTCTGCTGGTGGCGTCTGGTGAGAGTGAAAAATGTGATGTGTTATTAAAATGGACAGTACTATAGCTGTGTTGATGGTGTCTGTAACATCTCTCAGGAACTAGCAGAAAAGCGAAGTTGTAGAGTGAGTTCTGTAGTCACTTGTTGAGCTTTGTGTTGTGTGTTGGGGCCATTTACTGTATTAAACTGAGGTCTGTGCTCATCATATGTGCATGAGGGATTGGAGACAAGGGAGCTCAGTGGTGTTTTTGATGCAGTGAGCAACCACAGAGGCTACGGATACTTGTAACAGGGACTTGATGCAGAGATATGAAAAACTGAAAAATCCATGTATTATTCAGGACAGAGAATGGCTGGAGGCTCTCAGCATTAAATTGAGGAATTAAGTGATTATTTGCTAATGTAGCACAGAGAGAACTACATGAGGTGGTCTTACTTTCAAGCATCTTAATCATCTGCTGCCTTATCCTAGAAAATAAGTGCATATGATGCCTCTGACAGGGCTGTCATAATTTCAAGTGCTTCCAGACAAGAGGCTGCAGATCTTTGCTTTTCCTTCCTGCTATGTTTGTGTGTCCTTAAGACTAATATTTATTCAGAACTCTGCTTAGACTTGAAGTTTCATCTTCTTGAAGAAATCCCCATTACAAAAGCAAGATAATCACAATAATCCCAGAGACAAGGTAACTTAAATTCCTTTTATTCTCTCCTCACCTTTAGCGAAAATCCCAGCACAGCACAGAACTCAAGATTCTCCACTTATTCCATTCTCCTTCACCTGCTTTTGCTATATCAAAAGTTTCATTCAGATAGGTACTTTTCCACCAGATTTTACTCTGCACTTTCCTGTATCTCACCCTTATGTTGTTATGTTAATACCATAACTTGTTATATAATAATAACCAATACCTGAACTTTGAAGGAAACAATGGGAAATGTATTCTCTTGAATGTAATATTATTTCAGGAAAAAGTATTGAGAATTTCCTTTAGATCTCTTTTTAAAAAAATGTTTTTCCTGATTGAGATTTTGAGTCCCAGAATTTATAAGAATCAAGGCACAATTTTTTCTGCTGCTCAGCCACACTCTTCTATATCGTTATTGGTCCACCATTGTTTTTGCTTAAAAGATTTTACTCAAAGTCCTTCTGGTTTGTCCATAAAAAATCCCAGGAGGAAAAAGAGTATGCCATGTTCTTCCTAGTATGAATAACATGGAACAACATTTGCTCACCCAAGATTTTGAGATCTAAGCCACGATTTCATGAGAATTAATAAATGATCTCGATACAGTAATAGCTGGCAATACAAATGTATCTCAATCAGAAGCAGGCGCAGAGTCATACGTTATAGGAAATTTGCCAACCTTCTGCTTTTAAACTTCTCTTATGCTAGCTGCAGCAAAGCAAAACAAGCAAAACATGACCTGGCAGAAAACTGTAGAGCTGTGGCAGACTGAGAGAAAGTGAAATTGTGCAAAGACCACAGTACTTTTACAAATCCTCCCCATATTCATGGAGAGTTCCTGGAAGCATTTCTGAAGATAGGGACCAACAACAGCTCAGGTTGTGGGCAGGTGACAGTGAGGAGGGGACAAGTCTACAAAGTACATAGTGGACTCCAGGCAAGCAGAATATCAATTACAGGGTGGCTGGAGATTAAGAATCCTGGTGACCATTGGAGTCAGTACCATCACAGCAGATGGAGGTAGAATGCCATGACTTGGCAGTACTCTGGTGCTCTCTGCAAACTGCTTGGGTGTACCCCCTGTGTCAACAGGAATAAAAATTGCACAGATCCTAGATTTCATAAGAATTCTGTTGATTTTTTGTGAGTGGCATCACAGGCCTGGTCCAAGGAGTGTGGTTGATAAGTAAGTAGCATAATTTTTAAAAAATAAAAAATTCACCTATTTTTGCCTAGGCCTACTTAGAACAGATTATTTCCTACATATAAAATTTCTTATTTTAGTGACTTTAAGGATGAAATTAAGGACTTTTTGGCAATTATGCAATATAAACACAAATGTATCTGAGAGATAAGTACAAATTATTTCTAAAGTGCGTTAATGGAAAAATGCCCTATTTTTTGTAGATATCAATTATGCTTTGCTAAAAATCAATTTAATAGTAAATATAAGTAAAGTAATAGAGTTACTTTAGGTAAATCTTGAATCTTGTGTGAAGTCTTCCCCTTCGTTATTATACTAATGTATTAAATTATTTTTATCTATGTAATGGTATTCATTACATGTAAAGCTTTCATTTCAGTCATGGATTCCTCATACAAATTTGCAAAATAGGTGACCAAAATACAGAGAAGCCTGAAGTTAAAAATAAATTAATTTCTTCATGGTTTTATTTTTCTCATAATTTTTCACTATTTCATGCATTTCTGTTTGTCATTGAGTTATGAGCAAAATGAATATTTCAATTTCTGGAAAAGAAACAATTATAAAACTCACACTTGTGTTTTTTCCTTCTTTTTTTTCTCATCAGATTTAAGCTGTGGGAGTTATATAATAAATTACAGCACTATAATACTTGGTGTGGCATACTGAAGGCAGTTAATTTTAAAGAACACTTCTTAAGCTCCTTTACGGGAGCAATCATTATTGACCAGGCTGGGCTCATCCTGACTATAAGTAAATACATCATTTCTATATTATTCATGAAATGTTACTTCTCAAAAATCATAAAATCACAAGAATTAAATTGTTTTCTGTAGAAATATCTGGGTGTTCCAGAAACTCATGTCTAATTTGTAGTTGTGAAGATAGTCAGGATGAATCTGGGGACCATCTCTCAAGAGACTACAGAAGATCCCCACTCTGGACTGTTCCTCTCTGCTTTACAGCACTCTGCCTGCAGCAGTCATGGGATTCCCTAGCCTGCACAGATGCAGGTCTTGTACCATCAACACATCACACCATTTAAGTTGTCTTCTGTAAGGTACAATTTCAGTTTAGATCACTACAGCTGGCCAGCACTGCGAAGCAGCATGGCCAGCACAGAAAAACTCAGGCTGCTAAAAATATGTTAACAGCAAAAGGAGGTTCAGGAGTAACATTTGTCCCTTACTTGATGAGGTCAGTCACTTCATAAATAGGGATGGAGACGAAGCTAAGATGTTTAATTCCTTCACTTCTGTCTTCAACACCGATGATGGGCCCTGGTACCCTTGGAGCCCTGTGTTGGAGGACTATGAGCAGGGGGATGATTGATAAACTCCAAGCTGACCTGGAACTTGTTAGAGGCTTGTTGCTTCAGGAGGATGCACGTAAATATATGGGATTCATCTCAGGGTACAAAAAGATCTGGCCAATGTCATCATGGGAGCTCTCTCTATTATTTTTAAATAGTCTTGGGAATCTGGAAGCTGGCAGATGTCTTGATTTTCAAGAAGGCCAAGAAAGCAGACCCTGATAATTACAGGCCTGTCAGTATCATTTCAGTGCCTGGTAAAATTATGAAGAACGTTATCCTGGGAGTTACTGAAAAATACTTGAGTGACAATGCAGTCATTGGTCATAGCCAGCATGGGTTCAGGGTGGGAAAGTCCTGCTTAACTAACTTAATTTTCTTTTATGACAATGTCACCCATCTAGTTGACCAAGGGAAGCCAATAGATGTGGGTTTGGGGAATTTTAGCAAAGCTTTTGACATTGTCTCTCCCAGTATCCTTCTGGACAAAATGCCCAGCACACAGCTAGACACACAAGTCCATAATACATAGGGTTACTACATTAGTTGCTGGAAGAATTGTGGAGAAGGTCATACTGACTACTGCTGAAAGGACAATTTAACCATCCAGCATAGTGAACACAGATTCCTGTTTAACTATTTTGATATCTTTCCATGATATGATCACCTGCCTTAAGGGTCAAGGGAAGGTGGTGGTCGTAGTTTTTTTGGATTTTAGTAAGGCTTTTGATGCTGTCCCTCTGTCACTCCTGTAAGAGGAGCATGTATATGGTGCACTGGGTGAAGGTTTGGCTGGATGGCAGGGCTCAAAGGGTCGTAGTGAATTTGGCTACATCTGGCTGATGACTAGTCACTAGGCAAGTGGCATAGGTGCTGATCTCCTCTCTCTGGCGACCAGTAACAGGACATGAGGGAATGGAATGAAGCTGCATCAGGATAAGTTCAGACTGGACATTAGGAAAAGGTTCTTCACTGAGAGGGTGGTCATTCAATGGAACAGTCTCCCCTGGGACATGGTCACCAAGCCTGTCTGTCAGAGTTCAAGGAGCATCTGCACAATGCTCTTAGTCATATGGTTTAGTTTTAGGTAGTGCTGTGAGGGGTAGGGAGTAAGACTTAATGATCCTTATGGGCCCATTCCAACCTGAGATATTCTAAGAGTTCTATGATGACACTGGAACACAGACAACAAGGAATGTTTTTTTGTTACTTTTACTTAATTTTCATGCCCTGATTTTTTTTTCAAGAAATGTTAAACAGAGAGTTTCTTGGGGATTTCAGGCAAAGGTGGGGAGAATGCTACTGAGAAAGCAGGTGCCTCTTCTATTTCATGGAAGTGAGATTTGCTCCATTAGGTCCTCAGCCAGCATAAAAGCTTATAAATCATCTGTAGCCCAACCTGAAGAATAGTGAGATTTGTTTTAAGCTATGTGGATTAGTACTGTGGCCACGGTTGTCTGCCGTTATACTGAGGATATTTGACTCTTGAAATATCACAGTAGAAAGGTCCTATTCATGTTTTTAAAACCCAGACTAGTAAGGTTTTCTGATTGTGGAGTAGTGGAACTCAGTATTCAATTTATTAGTTCACCGAGCAAGCACTACCAACAAATTGGACCAAAAAGAAGGCAAGAAAAGGAAATTGGACAGGTGGCATTACCTCTCTGCTCTGATTTGGCATTGGACAGTGTGTTCTCATTGCTAAAGTTCAGTTTGAAAATGTCCCTGACTTAGTGGGGAAGCCATAGAATACTATATTTGGTATTCTAATAAGACGGTGGAAAAGCAGGAGAGAAATACTGTGTCATACATTACTATTTATACAAGTAAGAGGCATTACATTTAGAGAAAAGTCAAGCTATGTGAAGCCTTGAGACTTGATAAATATTTTGAATTTCACTTTTTCGTTGCATTTACCAGCCACTGTCAGAGATAAGCAGACCTCAGACAAATGTGTTGCTATTCATCTAAACCAAAACCAAATTAAACTGAAGCTTGGTTGGATTCATTGGAGTGACAAAAAACTTTGTTATAAATAAGAAATGGTGTAACAAAGATCAATGTCGTATTCAAATAGAACATTGATTAGAGAGAACTATAGCATTTCCATGTTGTTTCTTGACTGATATTTCATGTTGCTTCTAGTTTGCTGGCAAAATACATTAGGATGGGTCAAGAAATCCTAGAAACAGTGATATCTGGAAATAAGAAAAAGCCACATTAGTTCTCATACCACTCCTTTCTCTAAAACAGTAGTCTCTGTTGTATTTAATTCTTCTTGTACCACCAGATGCAGCTTTGGGGAGTGTGCAGAAATTCAGCGTGGGGATTCTTCTCAGTCCTTCAGCAGGGCAGGGGATGGACCCAAAGCATCTGGCAGATCAATGAGCTGCACTTTAACCAAGGAAGATAAGGACAGAGAAAGGTAGGTTGTATCATGGAGGAAACGAGTAGTTTGTATTGAAATGTGCAGAATACATCCAAGGAGAGCATTAGGAAGGTGTAGGGAAGGATGTACTATGAGTATGCTTGCAGGGAGACTGAATAAAAATATGTAGAAGTTAGAGAGGAACAGCTCTCAGGAGATGAGACTTTTTTTTTTTTTTTAAACTGAAATAGCTGTACAGCTTCTTTTTAAAATGCAGCTGATGATTTTTCTTTTCCTGTTATGAAAATGGACTACATGTTTTAGGACAGAAGCAGAGGAAGACTTTAGAAAGCTGACAAGTTCTGGACAGGTAGAAGAGTAGGACTGGCATGTCATTTTCAGCTTCACACTACTCTGCCTAGATGCAGGACTGTTCCCCTGCAAAATTCCAGATAGGCAACCTACAATTTTGTCTATCAAATACTTGGTATTGTTACCTACTGTGTTTCTGTTTGCACAGTAAACTAAATTCTGCTCTTTTTCAAATCTGCTAATTTAGGAAGTTTGCATGAAAATAACTGGTGAGTATAAACCTCTCCTTTTTAAAACTGATCTCGGGGTTGTCATTAGGTATTTGCACTACACCTTTAACCCCTAGCCCACACTCCGAGGTTGATAATAAATGCGCCACACAACACCAGGCCAAGTTCATCTGCTGCGAGCAGAGCTACACCGGGGATGGATCTGACCCTGCAGTTTTCAGTTCAAGTGATCCATCAGTTTAATCTCCTACTTTCCAAGCACCTTTCCTCACATATTGCATTGCTGAGCAAGGAGTTACAGCTAGTTTCTAGAAATCATTCTGACTGTTTACTTGGGAAGATAGGGGAAGCTTGACAGCAGTGACGAAATACTTCTGTGGGTAAAAAGTGTGGAGGTTTTAGTGGGAAGCAGCTGAAACCACCCTTTGAACAATCAATGTTTGTCAGCAACCTTAAGCTCTTCTGCTAATCCTCTTCTTTTTGCAAGAATTTGATAAGAATCAAGAAGCTGATATATGCAGTGGCAAAATTCACCCCTCTCCCAAGTCAGTTGGAACACAAACATCTACGTAATGTAAGATAGCTAAAATAGCCTCTTATCTAGAGGAATTATTTCCAAGAATGGATCTGCACAGCTTCTGGAAGCAGCTCAGGGTCAGTCTGAGAGTTTCATCCAAGACTGAAATAAACTCTTACTAACAGTCTGGATGGTTCTCTGGTGTTCTGAAACAAACTTTGGCAGCTAGCAAAACAACTCACCTCAGCACAGTTCAAGGGATGTCCCAGGTCTCTGGTTGTTAACATTTCACATGGGGTAAGTCATTAGAGCTCAAACCACAAAAAACTTCTCTTGAGCAAATATTCAAGGAAGTCACAGTAATTTAGAGACACCTTAGTTGGGTAATGATTTGAAATGGACTTTTGGTGAAAGAAATCAAAATGTTGACATTTTACTTTTATATATTTAGCTTAAAAAAATCCAGTATTTTTTAAAAGAAAAGAAAAATTACAACATAACAATGTTATCTTCAATTATAATTTTCAAAGTATTTGAAATATTCATAAGGTGGCTTGGTTTTGACAAAGATCTGGTGGAACCCTGTCAAGATTCTGTAGGAAGCTACATGTCATCAAATCCACTGGGAATTTGACTACTTCTCTGGCAGCTGCTGGCTTGTTTTTCCATCATGGCCCATTGGATGAATGATGGAAACTGTGATCAGGGTGTTCTGTCTCCCTGACAGCCCAGAAACCTGAACCCGTGGAGGTCTTCTGGAGAGTTTCAGAGTGGCTTTACCAATACTGGATCCCACCTGCAATGCCAAGTAGAAAATAACTTTTTTAAAATAACAAAATGCTCTTATTTACAAACAGTCTTGCACTATCCCTCGAAGGCCTTCCTGTCTAGCTGGATTATATGTTATGATTTACTTAAGTCCTACTGTATTTTAGTAGCTGTAGCAGCCCATGGGATTTGCACTGTGTAATCATGGTAGAACCAAAGAGTATGAAGGAAAGCATTGGTTACAAGGGATATTGTCTGATTAGGCTGTAAGGTCCCTATTAAACAAACAATAAAGTTTGAAGAAATCAGGGTTTTCTGGAGGACGAGACTTGTTTGGGTTTTTAAAATCCTTGAGGGACATCATATGAGGTTTGCTTTAATATTAGCATTAACAAATTTATTTATATGTATATGAGACTGTTGGATGAACTTTACTGCTGTCTGATGTTTATTCAGGTATTGATGAAAGAAACGCTGCCACCTGTTCAAATGCCAAGGGCAGAAATTTATGTCCAGGCTAGTCTAGGAGATATAGAAATAACAACTCTTAATTCACAGCTAAAGTTGTTCTGACTTAGAGCTGCTGTCATCTACTTTGTACAGACTTATTTTAAAAAAGCATACAAAATGAGCATATTTGAACCAGAGTTACACAGAAAAAGGCATTAACTAGCTAAGCATAATCTTACATTTCCCAAGTGTCTGTATGTTACAATGTTTTACTGAAATGTTTTTTTTATATTATTGTAAAGTTTGGAAAGCATGTAGATTTTTCAGAAGAAAACATGAAAGTAGTCTACACTTTCTCTTTTATGCTTTTTTTCCCCCTTCTCTCAAACCAGACCTCTTCTACCTTGTGGAATCAGAGGCATTTTCTCTTTTTTATTTTTTTGTAAGATGAGCCCATACTTACTTATAAGTGTAAAAGAAGTTCCTAAGGTTTTTTGCTGAAAACACTGAGCACATCTGATATTTGTGTAGTTTATTTTGCACATAAAGTAACAAGAATGCATTTTAACAATAGAGGCAAAACCATTTGTATTCTTATATTGATGTAAACTTTGGAGTGTGCTCTTCTTTACTGACCAGCAATGAGCATTGCAAAGGTAGCAGGCTTTAGAAAGATATAATCAGATTGTTCATGATTCACATTCTTTCCAATCGACTACACAAGTGACTGGAATTGCACACTTATGTTCCACCATTCTCCTGCTCATAGTTGGCTGTGTTCTTTCTTTGGAGGAACATGACAACACTGCCTTAATGCTCCAACCTGACACAGAGGAAACAGAAAATAAAAGTAATTTGATTATTTTCCTGACGTGTCACAAAATCTACTCTGACAGCTAAAAAGAAGTCACAAACTAAACTGAAATGCCAAATGCAGGAGACAAGACAGAAAATGCATAAGTCCATCAGACTTTCTTATTTATTTATTTTTTTCCTGTTCATATCTCCTATTCATTTACAACAGCTCTGCTCCTATGTCTGTGGTAAACACAGAGTAAAGTGTCCCAGGCATTTAGAAAACCTTATACAGCTAGACATTGACTAGAAGAACTTTCAGGGGAGGGCTGGTGTGTGACAGTTCATGAGAAGCATGACGGGAAGAGGAGTCATGGCCCAGAACAGAGCATTCCAGAGTCTATAGCCAGCAGGCAGCCCCTGGCTAGATGCCTTTTTGCTGGAATAAAAGCCTTCCTACTGAAGCTGTAGCAAATTCTAAATATTTCATATACATCCACTGCAATAAAAAGTTTCAGCAGGAGTGATGCTGCTGAGATGCTTATAGTGTTCTGTGTTTACTAATCTGAACCTTTATCTTTTTGACTGTGAAACTGGGAAAATCTGGGTGATAAAACAAACTGTGCTAATTAAAGGGGATCACTTTGAAAGAAACTTGTATACAAAGGCAGAGCCATGAAGCCAAGCACAGAAGGGTCTTATTTGCTGAACTGGTCTATACAGGCAAACATTGCACTTTCGATGTTGTTATCAAAGGTGTAATTCTTAAGTGCAGGGACTGTTTTCTACATAGCCATGTGTGTGTTGTGTAGTGGCTTTTATATAGTTAAATATTTTACCTGGATTTATGCTGTCACTACCTAACAAGAAAAATTTGACCTTGTCTGAGTCATCATATTGTTTTTACAGTGAAACATGTTTTATTCAAGTTTTTTTCTATTCTTTTCTTTGAATCAGCCTATCTTCTCTTCGGGCCTATTTCTGGTCTCCTACTCTTTTAAAACTAAAACAGTACAGTTTTAGTCCAAGCATAGCACATCCTGCACCAGGTGCCTAAAAAGAAACAACTGCACAGTAGTCCTGGAAGAGGTTTAGGTTGGGGGCTGCTGTGGGATTCATTTAGTATAATTTAACATTTATGAAAGAGTAGCAGGAATCTGAGTACTTTGCAAAAGAAACACTAGGAATGATATTTCCTATAATTTTACACATTGAAGAGAGCGGTGTTGGAGCAAAGCTGTACATTCTGCCTTTACAGCACCACTCAGAAACTTGAAAATTTCCTCTGTGGAGTGACAGAGAGAAACAGTATCATACAGCACAGGAAAAGTANTTTTCATGTTTCTGCTTTGTTTGCTGCAGATAACAGGTAAATAAGTGCAAGGCCACAGGCACAAACACCCCCCCTGCTGAAATGCATATCTATTTGCTCAAAGCTCTGGAAACAATAATTCTTTTACAGCAATACAAATTATTTCTTACCTGTTTATTCAAAACTAAACATAATTGTAGCCCATCATGATTGGCTATGAGTACATTGTCCCCAGACTTTGTCTTAGTGGGATATGAACACGTTGGAGTGAGTTAGTAATAACGATTTACCTAAAAATAGTATAGTACAAGACTGATATTGTGAACTATCTTTCTTGGTAAATCAGGAATTTGTCTGGAAATACACATAATTCATATTATTTTTTTCCCTGGTAATTTAACAACCACTATTTGGATGTTTCTATAAGGTAGACACTTGTCTAAAAGTCCAGGTGTTAAGCATTTGTCTGTCAAGTAAAACAAGTAAAAAATATTAAAACGATATACTTAGCAGTATTTATGTACTGCTTTTATTGGTTTAATTCTGTGTCTCTGAACTAGGAACAGACCATTTCTTAAATAAGCTAGTGTTTTGAAAAATGCCTTGTTGTCATTCTTGAAATCATTCCTGCAATCTGAATGACTCTGTTTCTTGGTTCCTTTTAGAAAGAGTGCAATGACT
>VXBJ01006932.1:56948-90533 GCA_013400055.1 Nycticryphes semicollaris
AATGGGGTATTTCAGTTATTTATTTATGTATACACTTTATTTTTCTTATTTGAGATCAAATTACACAAGTTACTGGTTCCTAAATTACATATTTGTTCAAAGATGTTACACTGTACAAATTTCAGGAGATTCTTTAGGGCTACCCATGTTATTTTTTTTTTTAACATCTCTGCATCTTGACATATCACCTGTAGAAATGAGACAATGCTCTACATGCAAACAACTGTAAAGAAAAAAAATTAGCTTAAGTAGGTATTATAAATTGTGTAAGCAACTCATGTTCTTGATATTGGACACATTTTTTAAAAAAGCAATGAGATTCAACATTAATTCCTTATTATATTACAGAGATTTTGGGGGTCATTTTTGCACAATTAAATTCAAATTATATTGAACCTTCATATGTTCATCTCTATTAAATTTGACTGTTTCTATTGCAAAGGACATAAAAAAGTTTGCTGTGCTTCTTCCATCCTGAAATCTTCATTTTATTAGGTCTCCTGAACTCTCCATGACATTTACAGGTTACAGATGACAGGTTTCCTTCTTGTCAGTTGAGCCATTTTGCTTGGGTTTCAGTGATTCAGGGATTATTTTACCTATGGAAGTGAAAGTTGATATTAGTTTCTTGTATGTATTTCATACAAATTTTCCAGCTTTAGTTACAGAATATACAAACATAAATGTGTGTGATACATACAAGTGCTTAAATCACTGTGTAAATTTATAAAGATATATATAATTTGAAGTTTCTTATATTCTTTCCGTATAAAAGTCTGAAGTGAAAACTTAAAAGGAAACAGGCATTTCTGAAATTTGCTTTACAAGTAAACAATGATTCTTTAAGTTTTATGCCTCTTTTAANACTTCAACAATTAATTGGAATAAACACTTGTTTTTCTCTTTTTTTTAAGAATGCACAAAACCCCAAGACTTATTTTATCAGTTTATACAGGTTTGCTGCATGAACGCATCTTCAAGAATAAAAATATGCACATTTATTAAACTTTTATTTAGTTCCAAATGAAGGCTTCTGTTGATAACTATTCATCTCACATATATACATGCAAACCATAAATAATCTTTTTCATAGTTTCTTTATTCCTTTTAGTATTTACTATAAATTATTTTTGATGCACTGCCTTTCTCCAAAATTTAGTTTTTCCTCAGAATTTAATGCTGTAATCACATGAAGACTTGGAAAAACTCCAGCTTAGAGAACTACAGATCTAGTCCTTCTGGGAAGAGCCCTTAAAGTTTAATGGCAACATAATTTATCTCCCTTTGAAGGCAGAGTTGCAAGTACTTTTTAAATAATTTCAATTTTATTATTTGCTTTGTTTTGTTGGTAATATTTCCTTAGAAGCTGGGATGTAAGAATTAACCTAAAAACTTAGTTGATTTTCAATTGGCAAACATAATTTTCTTTGTTTCTATTCCAAATTGTAGTTGAAATTAACACTTTTAGCTTCTTGGAGTATTTATTAATTCACCACCATTACAGAGTCAGGAGAAGAAATAAACTGAATTTTGTCCACAGGTCCTGTATGTAAGTACGAAGGAAGCTAAAGATGAGTCTTAGGAAGAAAACTATCGGTGTGTCTTTTCAAATAAAATTTCAGTACTGAATTGCAAAGAATTGCAGATGCTGTGGCTGGTACTGTCACATGTGTCTCCCTTGAAGTGAGTCAGGTTTCTCCAGCCAGCCTGCATGCCTCTCGTGATGGGATCATGACTTCTGTCTGTAAAAGATGCTTCTGCTCATCAGCTGCAGCAGTTGATTTTAAGGCAATTCTTGCTAGTTGATTGTTTGGAAGTGCTAAGTGCTAATCTCAGTGCTTTAATACTATATGGTTGAGTGGAGTATTTTCTCCTCCCAGTGCTATTGCTCAGCTTTTATTCGTTTTTGAGTGGGGATGCAACCAAGCATAATGTATAGTTCTAATTAAAATAAGTCAGTGTTTTGCTTTAATGAAATTTAAACTTTTCTTAGAGCTGTAGAAGGTAACTGATGACTATCGTTGGTAAGAACTGAATAGCTTCAGTAATACGTATTTGTTTGAATAAATCCCAATAGGGCATTTTCTTGAAAGTGATACATTTAAAACTTTGAGTTTTAATAACAATAGATCCAGATTCATCTCAGGATCTGCTAATATCAGTGTTATAAAGGTAACTTGGAGTTTTCCAAAACTGAGAATAGAAGAGTTTCCCATCACAGAGTAATACTTAGGTGTCAGATCTGGAACTTTTAAAAAGCTAGCTTGTATTGGAGGTAAGTAAGAGGAAATAAAACTGCAGCTCCAGAGCTATTCTGCCTTCTGCCTCCTGCTTCATGTATAACATGCATTATTCTCACGTATGTGAGGTATAGACCCAGCAACACATCAGTTTACACACCCCTCAAAAAAGGGAAAATACATTCATTAGTTATAGCCATTTTGTCTGTCTGATTATCACAGATGATTGTATTGCTGTTGTTCCCAGAAATATAGAGTAGACTTCTAATGATTAAAGAGCAATTAAGAACAGATTGCTTTTAACATTATGTTTTGCAAACTATTTATTAAGCCAAGCCTTGGCATTATCTGACAGCTTTGCTTTAAAGAAATCTCTGTTTACACTACAGCTGAATGGAATAATACTCGATTTTCAGAGCATTTAGCCATTGTCTACTCAAAGCTGAGTGGGTTCTTATGTCTTCCACTCTGCAATATTGGAGAAGATTGTTGCAAGGCTGAAACCACAAGCCTGTCTACCTGCAGTCTTAGCAGCTGGTAGAATTCCACAATTTAGACTCCAGATACCCTCAAGTTTGAAGTACTAAGCTGGGGATGGATCTTGTGTGTCTGCAGACAGGCTTTAGTGATTGTGAAGATGTTTGGATTTTAGTACAGATAAACATGGGTAGAATGTTTATTTTTCATTCTGGCTCTTCCCAAATCTTTTTTTGTCACTGTCCTGATGCTTTTCATGTGTTGCCACTCTTGTGACTCCTGGCAGGGTGGTTCCCCTGTCAGCACATAGATATTGGTGCAAGTAACTTGTTGGCTTTTCTTTTTGCTAGGATGCTCAGACCATTTAGCTTATGAAAGATTAATAAAGTTCCAAAGTTACTTGAACAGATTTATCCTTTTTATTTCTCTCATGTTTTACATAGCACATTTGATTAGTTCTCAAACTATCTTTACTACAGCAGCTGTGACATGAGAGGGACACTTCAAAAAGATGGTTTTCTTTGTTTTGGGCTAGACTTAGTCTAGCCTATTCACTTTCTTAATGACATAAGACTTCATGAGAGTTTTTTGTTATCCTTTGATGAGACCTACTAATATTAATGATATTAATGCAGAGATATGTTTCCTAGCAAGAAAATAAAGCAGAGCTTTTTATGAGATCCATGGGCTCTTTTATACACTACTCTTACATTTAATCAGTGCTTCTGTAATATCTTAAGGTCTTTTAATTTTTTGTTATATCAGTTTTCAAATAAGCGTATTTATTTGTGGTTATTATTTAGGAGGAATTCAGAGAAAGAAGTTTCTTTTAAATCCTGTCAGAAGTACTGAAAATATTACATCAGTACAGGAGGTAAGAACCGGAGATTAATAAAATTCTTCAAAATCAGCTAAGAAAGGTGTTAAATGCCTCATTGCTTTAGAAAGGTTGCAAGGTAAGTATTTGCATCACCTATGGATGAAACTGAGGATGACAAAACTTGTGTATTTTAAAGTCGTCGGTTAAGAATGAAGGTAACTTAAAAACATTGGTTGAGAGAGACACCATGGATGTTGAACGGGAACATACATCACATCTTTATAGTGAACAAAACATTTCCTAAAAACACTTCAGTGATATACTGGTACTTGCATACAGTCTTGAGTCTATCTGTCCAGATGTGTGATTGACATCAGCAAATGTTCTGAAGAAATGTCAACATGAGCAATGGCAGAAAAGCTTACAGACAAGAGATGCTTCCACTTTGTAGCTGGTAGCTCAGGTTAACAATTACTTTCAAAGAGAACCATGTGTTTTTGTGGACTTATAATGCAGTCTTCAAAAAATGACAGAAGTAGCAATAGCTGTCAAGTTGAATACTTACTGCAAATCTCAAAGCATTCATGGCTGCCATAATGAAGTCCCATTTTACCAGTATCCTAACAGCGAAAGTGAGAATATACATTTTGAAGTGGATTAAGCATTTCTATCAAATGCCAGGTCTAGCATTAGCAAAGGTGGGGAGGTATCTAGAGGTTCCCACAGAACGTGGGAACATCATGCCCTCTGATTTCAAGGACAGATGGGTTTTTGCCTACTGAAAAACCCAGTGAGGATATCTGTGTTGTCAAGCACTTGTGAAAATATGGCCCAAAGACAGTCTTTAAATATCAGTGAGATGTCAGGGTACCTTACTGACAGTACCAGGTTTTCCCTAATCTCATATGTGAGGATTTGAGGCAACATTTAAACATTGCTGTAAAGCTTGTCCTCCGTGTAGTAAAGTCCTTGACAACTGCTGCAACAGGACTTTTGGAATTTGTGAAAACATTTTTAGTACTTCTGTGTGTAAAGTAGGGCAGCTGTTTAGGAAGATATTTGACATTCATATATATTCCTTCTGTGAGTGCCTTTCTTTTAAATTGTGTTTATAAAATTCATGCCTATAAATAATTAATTCATTCAAGGTCTTTTCTCTCTATTCTTATGGAGGTAACCAGGAGTATTTAGTAATCAAGTTAGTAATCTAGTAATTATTAGTTTAGTAAATGTAGCAATTTCATAATGAACTTCTGCAGCAAGGTTATGGAAAATGAGTAAGAAAGTTATTTTTCAGCCTGTAGGCAAGAGAAAAATGTCCACCAGAGTAAAAATCAATGCAAGATAAAGCCCAGCTACAGGAGAACAGGAAGTGTGACAGTTTTCTTTAAAGCAAAGGAAAAAGGAAGCACCAAGACTGTAGTTAAGCTGTCTTCCTAGAGTGCGTTGATGAATGGATATTTATGCAATTTTAGTATACCTTGGGGATACACAGTGAAGATAACACAGACAGATGGGAAAACTGAAGTTAATGGATGACATCACACTGCAATGGAAATGCCATCCAGTAGCAGGAGTACATTCTGTAATAAATTACACTTACATGCAACCACTGTGAAATCCCAGTGCCTGAGTACATCATGTATAAAGCTGGCAGGCAGTATATGTTCCTTTTGCAAAGGAGGTTTCTTCCAATACCTGTGTCTCCATTTTTCTAGTCAAAGTTCATCACTGTAATGCTAGTTTGAAGGAGCTTCATGTCTGAAAGCAACATAATAAAATTCTCAATATGAAAGGTGTGATTCTTTGCTGATTACTCTGAACAATTAAAACTCTAAGTGTGGAAAGCAGGGTTCTAGTTCTTCCTCTGACTTAACTTGTTTTCAGTTAAGCTGTAACTGTATGTAGTGATACATACTTTGCATAGGGACTAACCATAACAGAATATATATAGAATGAGCAGTTTGTCTCACTACTTCAACGTTATAGTGCAAATGTAGAAAGAAGCAAATGAATACATTCTCTTTAAAAAGTAATTAAGTTCATGCACTGGGATTTGATTCTGTGATGTAGCAGAACTGTCTCTGCTGCATTTACAATTTTCTACAGATTTTGATATTGATAGCACAAAAAAAAAGGAGGTTTTTTTAATGAATTGTTAATAAAATTTGATGCTATTGTCTAACCTGGACAGTTTCTGATTGGTCTTAAAAAGCCATCAAGATATCAACTTATCTTTTCCTAGGAATATACAAGAAAAGAAGTCTCTCTGTTAATAAAATGGGAGCAATGAAACTTCAGATGCAGATTCTGTAACTTCCTTAGTGGTTGAGAATGTCTTAGGATCATAGGTGCAGGTGTTTAATGTAACTTTCTTAGTGTGACATCTGTACTGTAAAGGACATAAATGTTTGTGAACAAAGGTTTGCCAAGTAGGTATTTCAAAGTTTCTAGATATGGGATGACAAAAGAGTGGCCTTGGAAAGAACATAGAATACTAAGAAAACTGATCTGCATTCAGACTTACAAAGCTGTGTTTATTACTAGAACACATATTCTATTAATGCAATGTAAGGCAAACACATTCTGCACTCAAGTTTCAATGTTAAAAAAGGTTATAGTAGGTGCAGTGAATAGAATAGAATAGAATAGAATAGAATAGAATAGAATAGAATAGAATAGAATAGAATAGGAGTAGAATAGAATAGAAGTAAAAAGAATATTCAAGTTGAATGTACCTACAGTGATCATCCAGTTAAAGCACATTGTTAAAGGCATTGTCCAAGTACCCCATAAACACTGACAGGCAGGGGTTATTAATCACCTCTCTAGGAAACCTCTTCCTGTGTTTCACTGTGATCTCTGTAAAGAAATGCTTTCTAGTTTAAGTCTGAACCTCCCCGATGCAGCTTTGAGCTGTTCCTGTGTACTGTCACTAGATACCAGGAAGAAGAGCTCAGCACCTGCCTCTCTACTTCCCCTCCTTAGGGGGCTGTAGAAAGCATTGAGAGATCCTCAGACTTCTTTTTTCCAAAACAGACAAACCCAGAGTCATCAGACACTCCTCACAGGAAATGCCTTACAGCTCTTTCACCAGCTTTATTGCCCTTCTGTGGTGGATCAGCTCGAGCATCTTCACGTCATTCTTGAATTGAGGGATCCAGAACTGCACACAGTAGTCAGAGTGAGGCCACACCAACGTTGAATACAGTGGGATAATCACCTCTTTTGACCAGCGCATTATGCTGTATTTGATGCACCCCCGGATGGGGTTTGCCCTGTTGGCTGCTAGATTACACAGCTGACTTATACTAACCCTGCTGTTGACCAAGACCCCATGAACCTTTTCTGCAAGAGTGATATTCAGCTGCTCCTCTCCCCATTTATACTGCATCCCAGCTGCAGAATCCAGCATTTGGACTTAAATTAAGTTTCATGTTAAATTTCGTGCCACAGACCAGTGCTCAATGTTCCAACCTATCTAGAGAGACAAGGCTGCTTGGAGCTCAAGAGAGATTCAATAGCACCTCCTAGTTCGGTGTTGCTAGCAAACTTGCTAATGGTGCTTTTAATTACTGCATCGTGATCATTAATAAAAATATTGAACAAGACTAGCCTTAGAATTGAACTGTACAGGAAGTCAGAAGCATCACCTCATGTTGCCAGTGCTGATCAACATCCAACAGAGTTTACTCTGACTTCTTGCTTAGCGTAGGAGAACAGTTTATCAGATTAAATTAGAATGGCATAGACAGGCATGACTTTATAGTCAGCTGCTGCATATTTAACCAACCTATATTGGAATTAATTTAATGGTGGAGTAAGTTTATAGTGGAGCAGTGCTTTGTGTCAAGTTGTTGTAGTGGGAGCTGCAAATCCAACTTTACCTTATTGCAGAAACATGATTTCAGTATCTGTGCACTCAGAAATGTCATCTTGATCTGCGGGAAAAAAATATCATGAGGATAAAGTGATTAGACTTGTGATTTTACCCTGGAAGAAATCACAACTGGGTTACAAATGTCCTCATCTTTTCTTCCTTGTGACTTGTTGTTCTGCGTGTATGTTATTTGAGAGTTAATTATTAAAGAAAATGTTTTTCTTCCTGCACTCAGGACCAGCCTGCCCCATCACTGTAAGGAAGCTACCCAGCTCTTCTTTCTTTGAAGGCATGATGATACACAAGATAGCAGCTCTGATCTTTTTGAGATTGCTGGGACTGATTCTCCTGTGAAAATGCAGAGATGAGATCTAAAATTGTTTCTAACTAATGCTGAATTTGAATACAGTGTCTGTTTTACAATAGCAGGAAAGGTAATCCTATGCAGTCCAGGCTGAGCACTACTGTATTTGCTGATGGCTCTGAATAGCTTAGATTCTACCAAGAAAGACTGGCACCTTATGGAGACGTTTCTGGGATCTCTGCTGCAGTTTAAGAAGAAAATAAGACATCCGCTATATTAACAAAGAACACTCGAAAATATTATAAAGGCATTTATATCAATCAATGTTTTTAATTTATTCATGTATATTTAAAATAAAAAAGCTGACGTCTCTCTAGAGATTTTGGTGCATTGACAAGCAGTATGATCAAGAAGTCTTTGTAGGTTTGAAAATACCTTTTCAGCAGAAACACTGCTACCACCTTCTGCTTTTATCATGACAAGAACTGTTACACGCTGCTAAATTTACCAGAGCCATAGCAAATTGATTAGGAACTTGTACTCAGGTAACTGTGGCAGTTACCTGTACTGCGATACTAGAGTTCTAAGCAGAAGTTCATTTCCTCTCCTATGCTCTTAAAATCCATCCTGGGATTTACTCCTTTATGAAAATGTGGGTTTGGGGATGTTTGTAGTTAGGACTTTTGTTAGGTATTGAAGATTTTTGTTTCCTTTGCAATACTTCTCTTGTTCTTTGTAAAAATGAAATGGATAAAAAAATGAAAATACATTAAAAATATCTTAACAGTAATGTTGTATGCATGTTATTTGATGTTTCAAGAATATTTCAAGATTGAGAATTTTGTTTGAAAAAGTGAAGAATAAAAGTGATATGCATTCAAAACAAAAGAATAGTAATTCTGTAAGGTGACCTGAATATAGGCTTAAGTGTTTAATAGTAATTTTTTTTTTTTTTTTAAACCACTTCAGTCTGCAAGTGGAAAAACAATGAAAAAGGAAGATAGTTGGAAGAAAGGATTAACACCTGTTGGGACCCTGTTGCCCCTCTCCAAGGTGGAAAGACAGTTACCATGAAACGTTTTTTTATTATGTAAAAGACATATCCCTGTGTGCAAGGAAATATTTTGAAGACTAACAAAATAAGAACACATGATAAAGGGGGCCTACAGGAAGGATGGAGAGGGACCATCAATCAGGGAGTATAGTGACAGGACAAGGGGTAACAATTTGAAATTGCAAGAGTGGACATCTTGGTTAGATATTAGGAAGAAATTTTTTATGATGAGAGTGGTGAGACAGTGGAACAGGTTGCCCAGAGAAGGTGTGAATGCCCCATCCCTGAGAGTTTTCAAGACCAGGTCAGATGGGGCTTTGAATAACGTGATCCAGTGGGACATGTCCTTACACATGGCAGGAGGTTTGGAACTGGATACTCTTTTAGGTCCCTTCTAAACTCTAATCTTTGTATGATTCTACGTTTCTATGATTTTAGTCCCTGTTTAACAGGACTTTATTAAAAAGGCAAAAAGCTTTTACCAGATGAATTAAACATCTGAAAGCTAAAGATCTATTAAGCAAAGGCAGGCATGGAAAAAAATGGCCAAAACATTCAGAAAAGCTTACTAACATGAAGTGGTGTTACCATGGCAACAGATCTCAAGATCTCTCCATATGAAGTTGCCCTCTTTTGCCTGTCTCAATTTGGAAAGTAGTAAAAACAGGGTGAAGTCCTCAGAGCTGGTAAGTACTGATAGCAAACTGATGAATTTCCTGAAAGTACTGATAGAATTTCCTGAAATGCTTTATAAACCTTCATGATGAACAGCTTTACATCCATGTTGAAAAATATAAAACAACTATTTTTTGTTTTGTTACATCTTTGACAATTTGGGATAATTTTAAAGATGTCATACAATTTCTGAAGTAATTCTCTCCCCAGCTTAGAGACACATGATAAGAATTTATCAGCCTCTTAAAAAAGTGCAAAAATACAGATATGTATTTATATATCATTATGTAAATACACGCTAGTGTCCTTTCTGTTGTTGACCATTCTCTGCTCCTTCTAGATTTTTGCACAATATAGGCACTTAAAATATAGAAACCTGCACTCAATTTATCCAATAATGGAGGGAAAGACATGTAATCACACACACACGCACAAGCTTGCTTTAGCAATTGTGTTTCACAGTTTCTTCAACTCTACTGATCAACAAAGTCCTTTGCAGAGGAGATTAAGAAAACATACCAACATCTACAAATGCTGTACTGCAGTCTTTCTATTCAACTTTAACTAGAAGTGGAAGAATTGTTCCCAAAATTATAAGAGAGAAATCCTCCTCTAGGTTAGCTCCAGACACTTGACACAGCATGGTCTTTTGTTAACAGAATCAATTTTGGTGATCCACTAAGAAATGAAATAAAATCTCAACTTAATTAATACAGCTACAAAACTGGACATAGACAAGACAGGAGGCGGTTTGATACTGATTGTAGCGGACCTAAAATTTCTGGTTAGGTTTGTAGCTTTCTCTGTCTTTCAGACACCAATTAGAAAATTACAATTAATTCAAATTGAGCAGGAAATGGTACAATCTGATGGATTCTATTTCTATTACAGCAGACCAGGTGATCTAGAGATTCTTCTGCTGTAGTCTAACTACATAATTCATTAATGTAGTTTGGGAGCTCCTTACTAACTTCTCTATGAGAACCCTTATGTGATATACAATGCAGAATTTTACTCCTTGTGAGTGAAAAAACCCATAACCACCATTATATCCAGGTCTGGGTCCTAAAGATCCAGAAAACATATGAATGAACATGCTATTAAACTTTTGGCTGGTAGCACTGGGCTTTTTTACTCTATTTATGACATAAAATCTATACCAGAGAAAATTCAATACATGGTTTCCGGAGGAGAGAAACTTTTTTCTGGTGCTTTTTAACTTCCAGATGTTTCAGGAAGCAAACACTATCTGTTTGCAGATCCACTTTAGAGCATGCATTCCTTTGTGTTTGATTTGTTTGGGACATTTCACCTGTGTTTTGTAGGTGATTCAGTGTTTACGTGCTGTTTATTTTGTTCATAGGCTTCTGAGATGGAAAACACAGGATGATGCATGGGAACTGTTTCCCTGCAGTGTGCTGCTACACTGAATGTTACCAATGCTTATGTGCTTGTAAGAGGAAATCCATGCTTGGAAAGAAGAAAGATTTTAAGAGATTTTTTTTTAATGTGGAGAACTTACAAGTCCTTACTTTAAGGCTACTTCTTATGTAAATGCACTTTTTGTAATATTAGCAGCAAACACATCAAAATAGTGTTAGTTGGAAACTACCTGACATACTGAGTTTGCATGTGAAGTGAGTTAGTTAAATCTGTTAAAAGACAACAGTAATCATGTTCTGTAGGATGTTGACAATGAATATTGTATTTCATGAATACAACTTCCTGGATCAAGAATGACAAAAACTTATAAATAAAAATCAGGAGTCCATTTTATATAACCTAGGAGATCAAGGAAGCTGTATTTTATCAGAAAAATTATCTTCCTGTGGAAATACTTATATGCTGTAAAGATGTTCTTTTTTAACTATGCAATCCCAATAAGACCTTTTGTTACTTGGGGTATTTTTTCAGGAATATCAACAGTGATTCACAAATACGGACTGGTTTAGTCTGAAGGGAACACCTGAGGTCATAATCGTCTCTCCCCTTTTCTACCCCATCTCAAATGCATTTCAGTTTTGAAGTTACACTTGTTTATACAAGTCACACTTGGTTGCTGAGCTCTTTATTCATTCTTTTTTTTAATGTCTCTAAGGATGGAAGATCCCACAGCCTCTATGGGTAACTCCAGTCTTTGTCCACCCTGTTGGTGAAGAGTAAGGTCCTTGTAACTACTTAGACTTACTTTCTTGTACTACAACTTGTGGCTGTTGCCCCCTATTCCTCTGCTGTGCAGCTCCAGAAAGAGTGTGGCCCACCTCCTCTGTAACCCACCATGCATTAGGTAGCTGAAGATAATATTTAGATCACACAGCAACTGCCTGAGGTCAAGCAAACTTTTCAGTCCCTCCTTGTTTGTTGTGTACTCCAAGACCTGTCTGTCCCAGGGTCCCTCTACCAGACTCATTCCAGTACAGCAATGTCTTTCTGGTACCTGGGGGACACAAAACTGGATGCAGGACTCCTGATGTGGGCTCACAAGTGCTGTAAAATGAAGTCTGGAGCATAACTTCTAAAATATTAGTCTGCTCATGTCTGTCCTCTGACAACTTTCTTAGTTAACCCTGTATTTTTTCATAACTCTGAAACCTGATGTCAGATTCACGTAGATACACTCATGAAGAACATGGTCAGACATGTCTGACATTGCTAACAAATTCTGTAACACCTGATTGGCAGTAAAAGTTGGCATAAAAGTTATTTCTAAATATGTTGTTAGACTCCTACTGATTGGCACTGCCTGATGAACAAGGCAGGGGTGCTATATTGTGTTCATAATAACCTTCTGTCTGACAAGTTTCAGGACCTGCGTATGCCTTTTTGACTTATTGCCCCTACTACTTCAGATGACTTGAAGACAAGAATGGAGGATGCAGCAAGGCTATGGGTTGTGTTCTGCAGACAAAAGTATGTGCTGCAGGGTGGTAGGGTGGTAGGAAGCGTATTGCCCAGGTTCAACTTGAGTCTGTAAGGATGTGTCTTGCACAAACACACAGGTGGCAAAATTGTATGATTTCATTGCTACTGTTTAAAAACAACACATAATGAAACTGGATTGAAAGAAAGGGAGAATGGTAACTTAGGGCTGAATTGACATTCTCTGAAAGTTACTAGGTATAGCCTCTAGAGAACTGAGGAGTTAGTTTGCTGGCTTTTGTTATCTCTTGCTGCCTTATGTTTACTCTGAGAGAAACTTCTCTCGCTGAGAATGGCGCACCAGAGCTTTTCCTGCCCCCAAAATATTGCAGTATAGACCAGTACGGAAAATTCTTCTTTGGGTGGTGGGGAGGGAGGGGCAGAAGGAAAGGCAGAAAACCATCATCTGTCTGACAGGATAATATGATCTGTCTTGCCGGGATTTTACGTTCAGAAAAAGTTAACATTCAGAAAGGTGTCTAAAGTTTTTGCTGTAGCCAGAAACAGCAGAGTTATGTTTCTGGATCTGCAGTGCAGTCCTCTGTCAGAACATACCCATTTAATCAAAGAAAATACTCACTCATTTGTATTTTTGGCCTTCTAATATTATCTGTAACGCTAATATTGTGACATTGTCTTACAAATTTGGAATGATGCCACAAGTTTTAAGCTTTTAAACCATTTATTTCCTCATATAGGCATACTGTGACTGACATTTTGCTAATACACTTAGCATAGCAGCTCTTAAGCTAAGAAAGTTGAAGAAAATTCTTAATGGAGGAGGGACCTTTTTTTCCAACAGAGGGCAGTGTTTCTTTGCTGAACAGTTTATCCCATTGTGCATCTTTATACGATGTTCCCTTTCCGTAGGCAAAGAGCCGAAAAGGACGCTACAAACCAGTCCTCCCTTTCGTTCTTTCTCTTTTTCATTACTGTTGCTTGGAGCATAAATGTGTTTTTAATGAAGATTAAAAAAAGGAAATATGTGTTTTACATATGACAGAATTGGAGACAATGTGAGAGGAAAATCTTCCCATGGTAAAAATGTTGTTGGAAATCTATAGCCATATTAAAAAAAAATAAAGCTATTTTACAGTCCCCTTTTCTTCCACTCACGTGCACACAGTCTCACTGTTTCCATCACCAAGGAATTTAGTAAGCGTGACATTGTCCTTAATCAAATACATCAGGAGATAGCAGCTCAGCTTGACAAGTTTTATAGTCAGGCTTTGGTGGTCATGGTTTAGGTAAAAAAACCTTAGCCAATTGGGTAGCCTTACAAGGAATGAGACTTTAAAGTTTGTTGTAGGTATGGAATTAAGGATTCCCTGATGTTTACTTACCACTGCTAACATAAAAGAGTTGATGGAAACATAGAAATATTAAGTCCCGTGCAGAAACTTGAATGCAGTTTTGCAGTGTTTGAAGTACAATAGGTTTTAATGTTCAGTGGTTTAGTTTTTTAAATTACAAGAGTAATTTTGAATGTTATTATTCCATTCCATTCCATTAATATTCCATGCATTTATTTTATTTTTGTTATTGTCATTATTATTAAATATTTTGCATCCAGGTGACATAAAACAAATGGTACATAGAGGTGTTCTCTGAATTGTGTCCTTTCCATGTTCCTTACTATTTTAAGTACAAATTTGGAAAGCCTTGACCCTAGAGAAAAGTCTATTAAGTTTGTGAACTCTCAATTCTAAAAGAATATATCTTAATTTTTGGCAAAATATATTGTAGAGAAATCATATATTTCTTTTGTGCCTTTCTTTTGACAAGACAGAATGATAAAATTAATCTTTTTCTTTGTCCTCAAATTCTTCCATGCTGAAGATGTTTCAAAGGGTTACAGAGAGAAAAGAAGGAACTTGAGATATAGGTGAAAAATCCAGAACCTACTTTATTTAAAAAAAAAAAAAGAATAACTGACATAGAGGTTAGGGTGCCATTTTAGTTGTAAATTCCCTCTCAAAAATCAGAAATCACATTAAAAACCAATTTTACCAAACCAGTAAGAAATATATTTGTCACTAAAAGCCCATACTTGACAGAAAAAGCAATGATTTTAGTTAAAGCAATTGAATACATTGAAATTATTTTCAGCTAAGGCCTGATTATCTGTGCAGTTTTGTTGGCTTTAACTCCTGATTTTCATGTTAGCATTCACTGAAAAGAGAGGTTTTGTTGTCATTCGTCATCCAGAAATGAGGGTTTCAATAGTGTGATGAGATACTGCATTGACAATAGGCCCTTTCTGGAGAAATATTTTTGACACAGATCACTTCTGTGATGTGATTTACAATTCAGGACCAGAAACTGGTGCTCTTGTAGAACTGCAGAGTTGTAGGGCAGTACAAATGCACAGCGAGGAGAAAGGAACTTCATATTCTTAATCAACCTTGTCCAAGAAGACAAGGTTCTACCAAATACTTATTACCCTAAGTATCTTTGCTACCTAGTGGAGAGTGTCATCAAGTTTCCATGCTGGTCTAGTATTTGGAGAGCTGCGTTCTCAGGAAACACTCTAGTGAGGTTCAATATTAAGTGCTGTTTAGTCTCATGGGTCTTCTGGAGGAAAAAACCCACAACTCCTGCCCTTTGAGTTTGTGTATTCTGACAAAAGGGAACATGCTGATATTTGCAGTTATGCTGTGCTGTGACTTGCCTTGGTGTAGCATAACAGTGAACGAGATTGCTGATGAGCAATTTTAAAACTTACCATTACAAATGTTTCCTGAAAGTAAAAGTGTTCCCAGTGGCAGAAAGTTAGAAATCTAGCTAAATCTTGAGCTGCTTGCTTTTTTTCTTAAAACATATTTTTGAAATGAAAAAGTCATAAATATTATTTGTGTCATTCAAGGAGTGCAAGACAGCCTCATGGGGCTATACAGTCACCGATGTCATGCTGTGTTTTAGAGACAATTCCTCCCATCTCAGCAGCAAAAGTCACACGGAACAAAAACCTCCTCATAAATCCTATCTCCCTTTTTTTCCAGAGGTGTTTTAAAATTAAATATTAAAGAATGTGCCCCTCAAATCCTAGTTGTTTTGAATAAGGCATCTAAAATTACCTGTTTGAGTGACAAACCCAAATTCTTCAGGCAACAGTGAAGTTACTTGATAGCTATAACTGATTATAACGGATATTCTGGGACTAATGTTCTTTCTTTTACATCTTGAAATAATAAAAGAAGAAACAGATGAGCTTAATAATTTGTCAGAAGTTGAAAAAGCACTTGGATTTAGATTACTCATTTAATACAAAGCTCTTATAGTAAATAATTCCTAATAATTTCATATGTAGTATTTAATTATGATCTATGCATTGTTAAATTCATATGTCTCATTGGCAGAGAGTACATCAAAAAACTCTTTGAAAACTGAGAGACAAAAGAAGAAAATGTCTTTGTCAAATATCAGTAAAGAAGCTGAAGTCTCCGTAATATACCCAGACCAATGCTGAAAAACAGCTCTGGGCATTACAGAAAGCAAAAATAGTGTTGGAACAAAAAAAATGATGAAGGATAACATTGCAAAAAATCAGTCCAGTATAAGAGGCTGTTATTGGAATTCATGCTGATCATGGCATTTTAGCAACATCTAATCATCAGTGCTATAAACCACACAGGAGACAAAGAAACTTCACCGAGGCTTCCAGCATCCCCACCAATATAATACCACCTATAAACTTTACTATCAAGTTCAACTGCCTGAATGAAATAGCCAATAACAATATTTTAGAAGGTGCTATCAATGCAAAAACTTTCCAGATGTTATGCCATCGAAAACTTCCCATAATAGGCACCTATAAATACTGATTCTGTAAACAGCATAGGAAAAAGCCCCCACAACTCAACCCCCAAACCAGTTCTGCTGAATTTATGTGAAAAGTTTATTTTCTTGAGGAATAGAAATGAATAAAATTGCTTTTGGTAAACAGCAAGAACTAGCTTAAAACCATTTGTCTGTTCTGATTAGAGAAATTAAAAATACTGTCTATATAGGTACAATGGATAGGGAATTGTTTCTAGGGAGCTTTCATCTATCTTGGAAAGACCTAGACTGTCGAATGCTCCAGGGGTAAGCCAGTCATTGGAAAGGCAGATATTAAACTAGCAAACAAAACATAAAACACAAGGTTTCATTTGTAATTCTAAAACCAGTCACAGTAAAATGAATCTCAGCTCCCTGCACTGTGGGTGTCTTCCAGTATCACAGGTAGTGGTTTTCCCGGTTCCCGGAGCTTTAAATACCACTCAGGTTTTAATGATGAGTTTAAGGCCACATTAGAGTACCCA
The DNA here is from genome assembly GCA_013400055.1 of Nycticryphes semicollaris. Taxonomy (NCBI): domain Eukaryota; kingdom Metazoa; phylum Chordata; class Aves; order Charadriiformes; family Rostratulidae; genus Nycticryphes; species Nycticryphes semicollaris. The sequence goes on from VXBJ01006932.1 coordinate 73,622, forward strand.
TATGATGTTTTGAGGTTCTTCTTTGCAAAGCCAGAAGAGATGCAGTAGGGCACAGTAATTACCACCTCAGAATCTTGAAACCTTCTTTTAGAATGTTAGCCCTTATTTCAGCAAATAGTGAACAGCAGTAAAGTGGGTCTGTGCCAGAACAAACTCAAAAGAGATCAGAAGTAGGTTCTGGAATGCAGTACAAATAGTGGAGTTTTTCTCCTTTGGTAACTAAACTAAAAAAAAAAAAAAACCCACTCTGTCAACNATTATTCAAAACAAAATTAACCCCAAAAAAGTAGAAATATTGGGATAAAATATGCCTGAACCTAAAGGTTTATTTAATTTTATTTTAGTTTTCTTTTTATTTATTTATTTATTTGTTTGTTTGTTTTTAAGTACAAGAATACATTCGTAGTGTTTGGTGTTTCTCATCCCTCCTCAAAATCCCACATTCCCATTCTTGGGCTTAACCTATTTCCTGAATTTGATCTCAGTGCTGAATTTATTGTAATCTGTATAATTCTGTATGCATTCTCTATAAGCCTCCATTCAAAGGCCATTTCCAGCATTATTATTATCTAAAACTGNCAATGTTACTACTTGTTGGTATAATTACAAAGACAAACGCCAACACAGATTGAATGATACCTGGTTAGTCCAGATTGATAAAGACTCTCAAGCACTTGTTCTCCTTATTGACTGCTGAGAGAAAGATTATTCCCAGCTTCAGATGTGCTTTATCCCCAGGTATGCCCAACAATATTTTCAGCTGGTAATTTTCACCTTAATTCCTGATTTTTCAAAATTGTACCACGTCCACAAAGATTTGTTAAATGCTAGTTCCCTGTCCTGTTCAGTCAATCACAAGTTTGTTTTGGAAATAATTATTCTGGCACATTGCAAATGTCTTGCTGGGCTCCATCTCTTTTCTTTTTCTTTTTCCTTTTTTTTTTTTGTCCCAGGATTTTGAATACTATTTTTCTGAAGTCTCTGAGCTTAAGCTGCAACTGCAGGTGAAAAACAGGAAGCCCTGAAGTTCCATATTGCTACATCCAGCTTCTAGTGTACCTTTCTTTTCATAGACTTGTTGACTCTTTCCTCTCCTCCTGCTGCCCTGTCACTTGCTGACCATTCATGTTTACAAAGAATTACCTAAAGAAGGGAGGTTTTTTTCTTCCAACTTCTTTATGATTGTTCACATTTTTAAGTCAAGTTAGCCTTCACAGTTACTGCAATTCAATAATTCAATAATGTCCGTTAAGTACTGTATCATTTTACAATTCCATTCATTATTTTGCCACAGCTGGTAATTTTTCTTGCATATTTGTGTGTATCTTCTGCCAGCTGAAATAACCAGAAGAGTCTCGTGAAACCCTGGAAACTTGTGAAACCAATTCACTCCTGTCCTTAATTAGATTTGTAAGTACAGAAAAGACCAACGCATTGCACTGGCTTACTCTAAGGAAGGACTCTAGCTCTGCTGGCTCACCTTGTCAGAAGTGGTCTGAGCATGGTAAAATTATCAATGTGGGAAAATAATTCTGTATATGGAGTTGCAGCTATAGAGTACGTTATAAACAGACAGATAAATTGTTTTATTCCTTAATCATCACACTGTTTTCATATTCTGCACTGCTCTTCTGGGAAAGATACAAGTAAAAGGTTTTTTAGTCCAGAACAAGCAAACTCCCTGTATATGCTTGACTCCCTCTGTAGCATAAATAGGAGAAATTTTGCTCAGAATGTATCCAAATATTGTTTGATAACTCCTCTCTGGAGACCTGAACTCCAAGTTTTTCGTCAAGTTCTTCTCCTTAAGTTAAGGTTGAAGGTGTATGACATGGATAGAAATAATTTTATGGCACCATGTCTACAGCAATTAATATCTAGCCTGAGTCATTGCCTTGTCAGCTTCACGGACAAACCACCTACTGTCTTCCATGTTCATATGCCATACAAAAAAAAAAAATAAAAATCAAGCCTCTTCTTGCAAAGACATTACAAGAAGAAAATGACAGAAGCAAAGAAAGGCCTTGTACGAAGCATACTTCAGTCTTCAGAGAGAGGTTTTTCTCCTCCAGGATCGTAATTTTCCCTTTGCAACTATGTAAAATTAACTTCCTCAAAGACAGAGGTTGAAACAGCATACAGATCTTCAGAGTCCCAGTCCTCTGTGTCACACTACCTTCTTTGAAGTGTTCCGGGACACTCCTTGCCATTGTGAGTACCAAGCGATTCCCTTCATTTTCACAGCACAGACTCACTGAGGGATGCCTAGGGAGGGGCAGGGAAAATCTTGTTCCATTCCTTTGATGCGTTTGCAATGAAAGCTACCTGCTGCCAGAGAGGTCTGATAATTATACTGTACAATTAGTAGTAGAACAAACATTATTTTCTTTTGCTTCTAAAAACTGCCAGGCTTGCTGAAAATGTTTACTTCTAAAAAAATAACCGAGAGTGCCTTAGATGTCCCTTTATGAAGAACAAGAGTCCCTCTTTCCCAGTCATACTCCCTGGTAGCATATGGTCCTCTACCCATCCAATCCAGTGCCACTGGATTACTCAGGATCGTGCGAGGTCACCAGTCTGACCCCCTAACTTGAGCAGTCTCAGCCATGGGGTCAGATAACATTTCTCAGGGCTTTGTCCTGTGAGTGCTGGAAACCTTCCAGAGAAGGACACAGGAACACCTTCTGCGCCCTGTCCCCACTGTCATCATGGGGAACATGTCCCCTTTGTCTCCAGCCTTTCTAACCATGCTTAGCCTTCTCCCGAGAGCTTCCTCCAGCCCCAGAAGCATCGCTGGCAGGGCTCTGCTTGCTGGGGACAGGACTGCACAGTGGTCCTGCCCCAATTGTATGATAGTCTTTTGTCCTCGTGCTCCCACTGGTCCTGAATGGGAGTTATATGAATAGGACATCAGGACCAGATGCAGTGTTATCATCTTTTTAGCAGTGACAAAGCCCCTTAGAACCTGATGAAGTTTGCTAGAAATGAAAAACTGGAGAACTCATGCTATGCTGTTATTTTTCTACATGCTTGTGTAGATAATTGAGAAGTACACTTTTTACCCACAGTTGCCCTTCTAATTTACCTCTTCTTTCCTTCAAATCATTCTTGGGACTCCCTTGATGTCACTGATTTCTCTGAAAAATTCTCTCAGCGCTCTTCTTTAGTGTTTTATTTCACCCCTTGACTGGTGCTTTCTACTGGCTCTTTAGTGACAATAGATTGTTTTCATAATGTGATTGTTAAAAACAGCTTCCCCAGAGCCTGCGGTATGATTTATTTTCTCATCTTTAAATTTATCTTTCATGATACATGGTGTTTGAAGCTACACAATTTCATTGGCAGTGCCACCTCTGAATGTGTGAAATTCCTTTCTAGTCAGAGAGCTGAAATATTTTCTTCACGTGTGAGACACATATCCTGTATTTGAATGTTAATGAGAAATCAGATGCTGTGAAATGATACAAAATATTGAAAAGAGAATGGAGCACTTAATTAAGCTCCTAATTCCTTTTCCATTCTAGGGAATTTATCCTGTACCTTTTTTACAGGCTTTGAATTCTTACGGAAAATATTTTGTTGAGTTACAGCATAAAACCTGTAGAAGGGCTAAAAAAACAGTTCAGTACTTCAGTCCTGTAAAGGGTCCTCAAAAAGATGGGGAAAAAACCCAAACAAAACCAACCCTGTGAAAAGATGTATTTTCTGGGTCGTGCAGAACACCCTATGAAACATTGTCTGTGTTTACTATCAGTTGAGGTCTATCTATTCAGAGAAATGCAGATCATGAGTTTCTTTGGCAGTACTCTGACTGTCAGGAACTGCAGTTGCAATATCTGGATAGATTTCATACTACAACACCTGTTCTTGGAAATAACAGGGTGGAGCAATTAAGCATTGCTCATGTGTAACAGTTTTCTCAAATTTATAAGAAAACTATTTGGTTTGTCATCAATTCACACACAATGAAATAATACATTTGTCCTAATTTTTTCCACCATTGTGATCTGCCAGCTTTATATGATTTTTGAAGGCACCATATCTAAAGAAAAATAGAATGACATGTCAAGTGATGTAGAGTTTCTTGTATTCCAAGTGAATACATATTTGTTCTGGATATTTGGGCCAGTAGAGGGAGAGATCCATTGCTCCTGAAGGAAATAGCAAAGAAATGAGCTAAATTTATAAAGCTTCTTTATATAGCAACATAGAAGTCAGTTTTATTCTGAAGTTTGCTATATCAGTCTCTGGATGTGCCTTTTGAACTCTTGGGTTGAATGGTGCCTAAATGTAAAGAATCTGTTATCAAGATAAATATTGATATTATTTCTTCTGTTACGGGAGTAAATAGGAACACTGCAAAAAACTAAAGGTTTGGATTATAATTCCTATGTCATGGGCATGCTGGAAGCACAATTAGCTGACATTTTTGGAGTAATCTGGCACATAGCACAGGCTTTACTGTTGTTTTGGAAGGATGCTACAGCAAGCACCACAGAAGGACAGTGGTAGAATTTAACCAGTGGTGCTGTTCTTGGCTCTTGATAATGAAGTAAAAGCCTGAGCGTTATGCCAGTGGGAGCACAAAACTGAGGGCTCCGTTAATAAGCATTGTAGGGAAAAGTCTGCAAAGCAAAAAGATCCATCACATTCAAGAGTGCTTGAGAAAATAACCTTATTTTATCTTTCCAATTGTTCCTCCTACACAGTACCTACAATTGGTATCAGTCTGGATTTAGCAATACTGTGTAGCAGAGAAGCTATTCTTCACTGTGTAATTAACTATACCTTCAATCAGTATACCTACTTTTCTTTCCTCCTATTGTCCCGAATTATAGATCAAGCCTTCAGTTCTGAAGACCTCTGTCTTCTGAAGAATTTAAAGAGCTTTGAAAATGTTTTGATCCCTCTGTATAATACTTTTTTGTCTCTTTTTCTTTAGTCTTTATCTCCTATGAAAATGATCTCCTATGATATTTTTCCCCGGCTGTTTTTTACTCTCTTTCGTCCATTCTATGGGGTTTTTGTTGTTGTCTGATGGGGGGTGGGTGGGGTATTTTAAAAGCTTTTTTAAAGCCTTCTTTGATCTTTTCCATTCCTGCCTGATAATGTTTGGCTGTGAATACTGTTGATGCTGTTTATACTTCTGTGTTTCCCTGTCTTCAACATGCTGGGTTTTTGGATTAATTTCAACTTCCTTCTGGTAATTATCTTAAGACATATTTACATGGAGTTGAAGCTAAATTCAATTATTGCAACTTCTGAGCAGTTGCTTGTCTGTATATAAAATAAATGTTGTGCTGCTCATGCAATTCTGTAAAAGAAAGTGCTGATTTAGATATATTAGTACAAATGAGCATTTAACTGATAAAATACATTTTCTTTCCCTGACCTGTTTTGTAATAATCCAAGCATATAATTTACTCTAACTGAAAAGAATGGGGATTAGGTTCAGTAGATTTTGGGGTGGACTTTGTAAATTAGGGGGTCTCTAGCTGTCATTTGTTGCTGGAACAGACACACATACTCCACAACACTGAGTGTATACTGTACAACACTACTGAAGGCTAAGATGTTGGGAAATGAGGTGAATCAGTGATGAGAATACTTGTTTTTAAAGGTGATTCAGCTTTGGGAGAGACAGAACACAGCTGTCCAAAGCAGTTATGAGTATGAGACCTTTTACGACCAATTTGTTTGACTGTCTTTACTCTCCAACATCTCAAAACTTGGAAGTCATTTTGTAATTATGAATTACTGATTACTAGCACAGCTTCTTACCAAGCAGGCAGTTGAGCCATCATATTGATATTATACTAATTATTTTAAAGCATAGTGTTAGTAGCAAAATGCCCTATTTGATTAATTGTCTTGTGGTTAAATCTCACTTTTTACTCTATATTGGTAGAAGTTTAGTATGTAACACTAAGGTTGATATTAGTTATAACCTGTTACCTTACTTCCAAATCGAAGTTCTAATGTCATCTCTTATATTTGGAAAGGAAATCACATTTACTGTATATGTTCCCAGTAAAAGAGCCAGTGCAGATAGATCCTTTGTAAGGAAGGTTAGTAAGCTTGGATACTGGACTACTGAGCTTGTATTGCCTGTCCAGGTACTGTTCTGGGCAGCTAAGCACAGTACAGTGTGCTACTTCACTAGCAAAATTTGAATAACCATGTAATGCAAAAAAAAAGGGCACTGCATTTAGATGTCTGCAGAGTGGAGAGCAATAAATGACATGTTTCGAAACCTTAACAGGAACAATGCCATATTTCCTGAGATCATTAATTCCTTATCTGGTGTGTGCATGCCTCCTAACCAGCCTCTTGTTTACTTCATATTCATCAGTTTTTGTCTCTGTGGCACTGTTGCATTCTGTACATGCAGATTAAAAACGCTCTGTTTATTGAATTCCAGAATAAGCACATATTTTTAGTTGAGGAATAGAAAACAAACCAGCCATATAATTTTTTTTACATTTAGAACTTGCTTTTTGACAGAAACATGATAATACAAACTTTAGCCTGCTGTTGTCAAGGCGTCTGTATTCTCCTCTCGACAATCACAGTATTTCAAAAGATTTCCTTCTTTCATAGTGCTCTTTAGCTTAAAAATAGGAAAGTTCTGGATGTCATGATTTACTCATTATATGCTGTATGATTACAGAGGGGACATTTCTTAAGTAGCTGTCCCTCCATGGGACCACAGGCTTCTCAGATTGCCAACAAGCATGGCAGTTAGTGCCAGTTCTAATAGTGATTTTTTGTGTTATCAACACTTGTCCACCATGAACTGCAAACTAATTTTGTATAAATAGCTCAACAGCTGTTCAGTAGCTGTGGCTTAGAGTCTGATTATGAACTCCAAATCATATAGCTCTTGTATTAACTACAGTGAAACTGCTGCCTGCTAGAGCAATTAAACTTCCGTTTCTCACATGATGACATTTGTGTTTATTAAAACTAAGCTTCTGTTTTGGAGATGAGAGGATCTGAATGACATCAAAATGAGCCAACCATCAACCTGGGCTGAATTTCCAACATTTTGTTTTTTATATTAGGATCATACTTGGATCACGTGAAATGTTGGTTGTGGATCCTTGGGTATTTAAGCAAATGAGAAAAATGCATCTTAGCATCCATCTCAATAAAATTAAAACTTCATCACAAAATTCTAACTCTACTAAATGCCCGTAGTTTCCAGCAGAGAGAGCTTTTTACACCTAACCAGGCTTTTTTGTGTGAATGTGTTTGTGGTAGTGAACTAAAGACTGCAAAACATTGTAACTCATAGTCATTCCTAAAAATGATAAACAAAGCATGGCTGATATGATTGATATGGTAATTTTCACATAGATTTAATGTTTGCTCTGTCTCTTTCATGCAACTTTAGAGTTACTGTCTTTCAATACCAATCACATTACGTTCTTTATTAATTGTTAGCAAATAATCAGAATTTTTTCCAGTGGTCAGCAAAATACGGTTTAGATGATATTGATATATGTGAGTGATGAGTCTGGCACGACAGCTCTCAGAGTCATGTCATGGTCATTGTCATGATACTATAGCGTAGGAAAAATTGGAGAAGAGAGACATGAATATAATTTAAAGAGCAGCAAGGAATATATGCAATTTTGTGAATAAATTATTTCTTAAGATACATAATAATATATGTAACTTTTATTTTGATATAGATGTTAAATTATTGAGAATTAATACAGAGATCAACAAACCCAAGTGAAGTGTTTTACTCTGGGTAAATAAAGGAGGGAGGAAAATGTTAAAAAAGTGTGATACATTAACCTCATAAGGTAAACATGGATTTTTCTGGTGGAACGTATATGCTTTGGTACTGTTTATTAGTAATGCTGATATGGAGAATTTCACCACTGCTGATGAAATGTAACTATGAAAGCACTTTCATCTTCTGATAGTCATCTAATACTGATCTGATAATAAATTGTTTGGATATTGGCCATTAAAGAAAACTTCCCTCCCACTTTGTACCATGTCCACGTTGTATTAAAAAATAAGTTAAGGGCTTAATGTATGAATGTTGTATAATTATAGTGAATTGCATCTTGCATGACTGGATATGTATTCAGAGATTAGCATTTAAACTGGATTATTAATTTAATAGTAAAATAATATATTTTTAAGAAAAAAAACCCCACAACAAAAAAACCCAAACAAATAAATTCTGTCACTGATACATCATCTCTTTTCTGTCTCCCTTTTCATTCTGCCAGCAATCTTTTCTCCATTCTCTGGAATGCACCTGAAGTGATTTTTTACATATCCTTCAAAGCTGTCTTGTTACCTTCTAGTTTAATGTATAGCGATATGAAAAATCCTTGGTAAGCCATTTATACACCTTTAGTTTTTAGATACTCAGTCTGCCTTTTGACAGGTCTAAATATTTCTTTCAAGTGCTGACCATTAAATCAAGCGTTAATAAAATAAATAAATAAATAAATGTTTCTTATATTGATATTTCTGTGTAACTGGTGGTATTTAAGCTATTCAAGGTCAAGTAGTACTGGCACAGCAAATCCAAAGCATCTTTGTCAAGTTCAGTACAAGCTGCACTTTTACCCTCTGCTTGATCATTCTGAGCGCTCTCTTCTCTTCCTGACTGGAGCCTTTTCGTGGTTTTGAGCTAGAGGTGTGCAATTTACCTAGCCTCATTTTAAGACTTTGTGTACCATAACTACTGGAGTTAGATATCTGTTTTGAAATGGAAGCTGTGACAGCCTTTCTAGAAAAGGTGTAGTAGTCATTATAAAGTAACAAACCTATTAAGTAGAAAGAAAATTAAAAAAAAAAACACATGGCTTCCACCTTGTTATCTTGCTTCTGTAGTGGATCAATTCTTTCCCACTTTTCCAGGTATCTGAAAAGCTCACCTGTTCTTATACATTCTCAGGTCTGGAACGTGCACTCTCTTGTTCTGGGAATGTATTTCTATAAACATTTTTTTTCCTGTCTCTCCATTTCTTTTCTTTAAGAGTAAGGTCTGTTAACTACAGGAGAGGCAAGTCACTGCTTCCAACAACAGTCTTGAATGCTTTTCTTTCCTTAAAATATAGTTTAGTAATTACAGATCAACGGACACAGTATACATGAGTGCACACTGAAACGTCTCCCCTTTACAGATGAGGGGGCAACATCTTTAAATCAGTGCAAGCCCTTGATCTGACAACCAGCTCCTCTTGGGACTCTATGTGTAAACCCTGTTTAAATTAACCTCCTGGGAGTCATTACAGTTAATTCCCAGCCCCGTGCACTGTTTTGCAAAGAAAAGGGATGAACATATTCCCTGAAGCTCATAGATTATGTTATTTCCCAGTAGAGTAGGGACAAGACCATGACAGAAACTACTGTCAGGGTTGAGCAGTCCCTCGATCTGTAAGTGGCTGTGCAGCTAGATAGTTGTCTAACCAGGCACTTGCAAAGTACTTGCTTAGAACTGGGTCAGATCAATGACTATTCAATTCAGTATGACTTGAGTAAGTATGTTTAGTACAGAGAACCACAAAAATACATTCACATCAGTCCAGGAGGAAAAATAAGTTCTGGGACTTGTTTGTTTCACAAAGCTGATGTTCGCATCTGTTTGATTTAGCTCGTTTTTCAAAATTACCACATCTGATGGTAAAGCAGATTCTGTTCTGTCTCAATGTACAATATATTTGAAGACATACAGAACATAACATAAGCCAAGTTGAATGTTTATTTTATATATATTATTAAAAAGAGGGAAGAAATTTTGAAGTTGAAAACTAGTTCTACTGTTGCTGTTATGTTGCATGGGTCACACATCAGATTAGATAAACAAATCTCACTGCATTGATGGAGCAATCAATCCTCCAGAAGGAAAGAAACCCCAACATGCATTCATTTTATATTGAATTTCTAAATTATATTTCCAGTCTCTTCAGGCTTTTTGAGTGCCTGCTAGGGAAGATGTTTGACATCAAAGGTGAGTAACAATTTCTTTTGTTGACCTGAGATATCAAATGACGTGAACATTGAAAATTATTGAATCATTAACAGATGGGTTTTCAGGCAGTGTGCTATGCACATACAGAGGATCTGCAGAAACATATGCTTTCACATGCCTGCCCTGTTCTAACAATGCACTGACTCCACCAAGGCCTTACTTATATCTAAGGTATTGCTCAGTAAGGAAAGCAAAGTACACAGACTACAGGTATTTTCATATATATATGTATATGTAAAATATTAGGAAGGATTTGATATCTTGGGTTTTCATGACAGCTGTGAATTATATGGTTTAATTTCTAGGTTAGCCGTAATTAGTGAACACAAGGAAGTGATTCACCCAAAAACCTAGCTAGACTTTGACAGGCTTAGCAAGTGAAGGAGCTACCACTAGCACAGTGCAGAGCCTCAATCACTCATCAGCCTAAAGGGTGCTTTTTCCATTTAAAAATGACAGTTTCTCATGGGTGGCAAATTGTACGATGTCCAGTGAAAAGGTGAAATTAAGATAAGTGGGCAACAATATTGAAGTGGTCTTCATTCCATTTACATGCATATTTTTCCTAATTCCTGGCCCAAGGCATCTGTTCTTTGTGTTTTCCTCATTGGTCTTCAGAAGATTTCAGAGGTTTCTGGCTTTTTCCCTTGTTGAGAAACAAGGTTATATGTGGGATGTAGCCCACAGGAAAACCCTTCTTACTTTTTGGTAAAGGAAATCTAAAATATTCTGCAAACTTTAGATTAACCTTTGAAAAGAGTATTTGATATTCTATCAAAAATTATAGACAATAATTCATGTTGCATTATACATGTATGGTTATTTAAAAGAATTTACTGTTGTAGAGATCCCAGCTGGTATTTGAGGGCTCAAATTCAAGATTTCCAGCAACAGAAAATAGTGTTTAGCATAAAGTATAACTGACATACCATTGTATTATGGTAAATCAGGCAACACAGCAAGTTGCAAAGGTGGACTCCTGAGATTTCCAGCAGAAGGAATTTAGTGATGGTAACTTAGACCAGCTGGGGACTGGTATAGGTTTAATGTATGAATTTTTATTTCCTGTATTCTCAGCTCAGAGCTCATTGTACTAAATGCCAGCTCAAATCACATCGTGCAGATATTTGTTAGGAAAGCTATTGCAACATAAATAAGGTCGGGAGTGGACTAAAAAGCACTGGAGGATTTAAAACTGAGGCAGAAATATAATTCAGATTTTATGACAACTATTTCAATATTGTTGGCATTTGAAGAACTCCAAAGTGAGTGTGGCTACTAGTTCTTCAAATAATATTATTCCTTGAATTTTATCAAACAAGACATCTTTGTTGTTCTTTAAAAATGGGGAAATCAAGGCACAAGGAAGGGATAATGCAGGGCTATCCAGGAAATAAGCAGAAGAGAGGTATTCAATTAGGATGTAATTATCCATTTTTTAGCTTAGACTAGTCCAGTTCTCTGCTCTTAACCAAGCAAGCGCTTTTTGCTTACATGGCATGTGACTTCATTAAGAAAAGATTGGAAAATTACTTAGGCAGACATGGTGTATTGAGTCTCAGAATTATATTCTGTGGCACTTACTACAGTAAGCCACTTCTCATGAATATGCCATTGAGCAAGGATTTCAGGTATTTGGATATTTTTTCTTTATTTTACTTCTAGGGAATTTAGCAATGCAGTATCATTGCAGGAGGCTTCTTCTCCAAAGCCTGCCTCACTTTTCCTCTAATTACACTTAGTTTTGGTCTCCCTAGATGTTATCTGTAGATATTATAATAGTGTTGATATGGAGGAAAGCTGCAAGTGCAGAATACAGAACACTCTTATCAGCTGGGCTAAAAGTCAGGTTTTAAAAATTCTTATCATATTTTTGTATGTCTTAAAACTTGTGTTTCAGGCGTATAGCGTGTTTTTTGTTCTGCCCGCTGATCGTCCAACAATGCTTTGTACCTGGATAGCATCAGCAGAATATCATGTTAATGTGGTTGGCTATGCTTAGATTTTTGCCTATTTCCTTTTAACTTCTACAGTCTTTATCATCTGCTTTGTATAATTTTGGGGTTTTTTTTTTTTAATATTAAAAAAATACTGAACCTTTATCTCTTTTCATTTCTGTTTGTGAATCTGGTTTTGTGTTAAAATATATATTTAAATGAAACAACTTTTTGTGGAAACAGCTACTAAAAAGAAATAGTATGGGACCTAACCATCTTCTGGTATTGCCAAAGGGAAAAGGAAATGTATTCACTTCAGCTGAGCACAGGATTACACTCTGAGTAAATCTTCTTTCAAATTATCGGTTCTTTCCGACATGACTGTCAGGAAAAAGAGAGCAAAACTTTTAAAGGAAAAATTAACTTGCACTTACCCTTTGACAACAGTGTGCATTACACTGATTGAACTTTATTAAGAGAATTGTTTGCCAGCTCTATTTGTCTTTCTTTTGGCAGCTATGGCATAAATATTTAATTTAATTTATGTTCCAAATTAAAAAAAATGTCTTTATAAAGGCTGAGAGATACCTGCCCACGATGAAAAAATGATGCTTATATATGGCTGTACCATTCACAGTGAAACATCTCTATATGAAAGCTGACTCTTCCTTTATAGCCTGAAGTTTTAACCCTTTCTTAGAAGGGCTGAAAGAGGAAGTCTGTAGACTTAGAAAAATACACTGAGAAGTGGAACAAGTGCCTAGCATAGAGAATTTTTTTCTACAAGAAAGGAAGTTTTTCTTGCTTTTAACATAATATTTCCTTATGTTTCCTTATATTGCCTCAAAAGTTGACAGAAGTTAATCCATATCTTTTTTCCCAAGTAATGCTGAAATCAACTGTATCTTCCAATTACTTAAATTTTAAGGACTAGATTCTGAAATTCAAAACCTCTATAATCTTGAGTTCTGTATGTGTACAGGACATGCTTTATCCATCAATACAGCTTTTCTGCCTGTTTTGTGTTGACATTTATAATGAGATCATATTTTTCATTCATAATGAGCATTACCTGTGACACACAGAGATGTGAGCCTGAGGCACCAAAAGAATAATGACAATGAGGAGACTGAAGTAATGGTTTTAATGCAAAAATCATGATATTTTTCAATAAATGTACTGAGTTGGAGACCTCCAATATTTGTGAGTGAATGTGTATTTTTGATGACAGCAAGTGGAATACTTGATCACATTGTTCAATATATGAGTGGTTTACCACCAAGGCATCGTTGACTAGACTATTTAGCTAGACCACCCAGTTCTAGAGGTAAATGCTAGTTCATCTGAATCAAGCTCAGAGATTTTCTTCTGACCTTACTGTACCGCTAAAGAGAGGAGAAGAGAGAAAATAAATACTTTTGAAGATGAGAGTGAATGAGGTGCACAAATCCAGTTGGTTTCTTACCTGTATTGAAAAGCCCCAGTCATGTTTGCAGAACTTCCTATTTTAGTAAACAAATTAACAATTTGTTATTTTCACAAGTAACAGCTATTCAAAGGTTTTATTGCTACCCTCCTGCCTTAATATGCTTGTCAAGTTTTTTTACTTGAGGCTAAAAAAAAGTATTTTGCTATTTGTACAAGAAAAAGCCTCACAGAGGAATCTTTTGTACCCAGAAGACTTAATTAACTGACAGTCTTCCATCAATATGGAATAATCTTCACATGATAATATCAGTGTGTATAATGTATGCAGGGTAATTTAAAACAAATTTTAGATGTATCAGACAATAAATTCCCTCAGCTGGATCAGTGTTAGTGTTTATTTTTAGTTTAAATTGAGTTTAACGGAAAGGTTTTATAGTCTGAAAACTCCTAACATTTTTTAATTACTTTGTGCATATTTAACATCAATTAAATTGGCATCTGGTGGCTTGGGGTACTAGCTCTTTTGTACAGGAAACTCTTGATGAAGTAAAAAAACTAAGAGCTTGTCACAGTGAAAGGACTTCCTTTTTCCGCTTTTTCCTTCTGCTGCAGGCTCATTATTGCAGAGTTGGGATATCCCTCAAATTATGATTTAAACTAATTGGACATACTGAAACAATATAGTTTTAACCCATGTTAGTATTAAGACATTTGAATACTGAGCCATTATTCCACGTGGCAAGTGTGTTTTTGTTGTTGTTGTTGGGTTTTTTGTTTGTTTGTTTGCTTGTTTGTTTTGTCTATGAGAATGGGGGAGGAATCACTTTAGTCTTTAGACTTGAAACGTGGCTGTGTTTCTTCCCATCTGTGGCACAGGACTATAGACACATCCATGTGTAGGAAATACGTACATTCAACACTAGTGGAACATGTCTGGAGGTAATGTGCAATGTCTTGCAAACCTGCATTAATTTTGACAGTATTGAGCAGTCTTGCATACAACTCTGTTGTTTTTAAAATAATCACTGGCTGATGACATCTTGCTGAAATCCCACTGAGAGCAGAATTTTTCAAGTGTCTAATAAATATAGATGATTATATTATATTATATATACTTACAGTAGCGTAAGGTAATCATAAATCATATAATCTCAGCCATCTAAGATCTTATCCACACATTTAATGTTGAAAATTTCCCTAGTGACATAGCTGACAGGATCTGCTCTGTAGGATCAGTTTCTCTCACCACCTCTTTGTATGTGTCAGCTGACAGTAAGGCCATTGTTGTATTGCTTCAGGATGCTTCATTCACTTCTTAAAGGAGTTATCTCAAATCTATTCCTGGTCTTATTCAAAGTGTGGCAAAATTGCATTGTCTCCACACCAGACCTGCTCTGCAAGGCAGCCATAGCACTTTTAANAGGCTCATTATTGCAGAGTTGGGATATCCCTCAAATTATGATTTAAACTAATTGGACATACTGAAACAATATAGTTTTAACCCATGTTAGTATTAAGACATTTGAATACTGAGCCATTATTCCACGTGGCAAGTGTGTTTTTGTTGTTGTTGTTGGGTTTTTTGTTTGTTTGTTTGCTTGTTTGTTTTGTCTATGAGAATGGGGGAGGAATCACTTTAGTCTTTAGACTTGAAANGATCTTATCCACACATTTAATGTTGAAAATTTCCCTAGTGACATAGCTGACAGGATCTGCTCTGTAGGATCAGTTTCTCTCACCACCTCTTTGTATGTGTCAGCTGACAGTAAGGCCATTGTTGTATTGCTTCAGGATGCTTCATTCACTTCTTAAAGGAGTTATCTCAAATCTATTCCTGGTCTTATTCAAAGTGTGGCAAAATTGCATTGTCTCCACACCAGACCTGCTCTGCAAGGCAGCCATAGCACTTTTAAACTGCTCCCTTTGCTGCTGTTTTTCGTGTACCTCTCACGTCTCTAGCCTAAGCCTATTCCAGAGGGAGTGTGCATTGCTGCATTAGCACCATCACTGTGCCCTGCTTCATGGCGCTAGTATCCTGTATGCTACAACTACAATTGCAGGCAAGCTCTAGGAAGGTCTTATATTCCTATGGTTAGACCCCGTTTACAGTATAGTAATAAAAACATTTTAAGCTGTTTCATTACTCCCTTGTTTTGTATAAAGAATTAGTGGATTGAACTAACAATTTTTTTAAAGTATGTAGGAACTTTTCACATACACACACATCTGCTGTGAAGATTAATTTCATGGCTCTGTTTAATTTAAGTTAAATCAGTTTCTTCAATACTTCTGTATTTTCTGTTTCCTAATGCCCTGAGTATTACAAATACTTTTCATGTCTGTCTGCTTCTTCACTACAGCTCTTTTCTGCTCTCTACTTATGTCACACCCTTAAACCTCTGAAAATATTCTTACAAAAATTTCTGCAATGAGAAACTGGATTTCTTTTCTTTTTTTCTCTTACATCTGCATAGAGTAGCAGTTTATTTTGGTGACGTTTTGAATATGGCCTCATTTCTTGGTTTCAGTAAGAAGTTACACTGAGAACAGTTTTCTCCCAATTTCTGCTTCCTTCTTGTACCCAAATAATGTTTGAATCCATGGATCAACGTCAGATTTAACAGAGCGGTAGATTTCTCCAGAATAATGGAGTTAAACATTTTGTGAAAACAGGTGTTCAGAAAAAGCTGAAAAGATACGTAAGCAAGGTCTGCAGCTGAGGGAATAGCTTCAGTGGGAACCTAAGAATTGCTAAGCACTGAACAATATGTGCTTTTAATTGTTTCAACTGAAGATAAAAATGTATGTAAGGGCAGGCTTCTTTTACATTAATCAAATGTATAAAATGCACATTACTGCCATGGGAAAGGACATGATTAAGCCACGCTTGCACGAGAGGACTGTAGACAAATTTCAAGATAGAAAGCTTTGTTTCTGCCTAGATCAGGGTTATCCTCCTGTTGGGTAAGTACAATATGAAGAGTCAATCTGGGGTTTCCCCCTGTAATTTTTTTCCACACTTCACAGGGTCACGTCACTAAGCTGTGACACGAGTGCTTAGGCCTACATTTTATTTTACTTTCTACAAAAAGCACTGCTAACGGGCAAAGTGCAAGATAGCCATGTTTGTAGTAGCTTGTGTTTCCGAGAAGAAAAGCTATTTTATGTTATTTGTAATTTTCTTTTGAGGCCAGCACCAATTTGTGTTACTGCAGAAAGATTTGCGGGCAAGGTGTATTGCATTGACATGCAAACAGGAAGCAATGCCAAATCATGGATTCCCCCCAGTGCATTGATATTCCTGCTGATAGAGTTTGGGATGTAATCATAGTACTCCAATCCATTCAGTCACAATGCAATTAATTGTTAAGACTCGTGGATCACAGACAGGCAGTACTTGTTAGGAGAGCATATACTATGCAAGCATGGGAAAGTCCAAACTAATTCAGAGAGTATATTGATGTTTGTGAGACTAACAAATCACTTTCTTGTGGACCCAGAGTTACTAGTGATTGAGCATTTGTTATTATATAATCTTTGG
>VXBJ01006932.1:96135-113084 GCA_013400055.1 Nycticryphes semicollaris
TGAGGAGTCCTCCCCCTGAGGAGAAAGGAGTGGCAGAGAGAGAAAACATGTGATGAACTGACCACAACTGCCATTACCCATCCCCCTGCACTGCTTAGGGGAATGGGACAGAGAAATGAGAAGTGAAGTTGAGCCTGGGAAGAAGGGAAGGGTGGGGAGAGGTGTTGTAAGATTTGGGTTTAATTCTCATTATCCTATTCTGGTTTGATTGGTAACAAATTAAATTGCTTTTCCCCACGTCACATCTGTTTTGTCCGTGGTTGTAACTACTGAGGATCTCTCTGTTCTGAGATAGGACAGAGGATTATATATCAGAAGAAATTCTTTACTGTGAGGGTGGTAAGGCACCAGAACAGGTTGCCCAGGGAAGCTGTGGATGTCCCATCCCTGGAGATGTTCAAAATCCCAGGGTGGGGCTTCGAGCAACTTGCTCTAGTGAGAGGTGTCCCTGCCTGTGGCAGGGTTTTTGGAACTCAATGATTTTTCAGGTCCCTTTCAACCCAAACCATTCTACGATTCTATGATGATCTTGACCATCATCAAGAAAATAAAACCTTTCATTATATTTTTCTTTCTCCAGTCTGGCTTTGGAGGGAAGTGATAGAGTGGCATTGGTGGGCAGCTGATGTCCAACCAGGATGAACCCACTATGACTGGGAAGGCCAGGGTGGAGGGGGAGATATATAGCTATTGTGTGAAGCTACTCTCTTGGTAGAGCAGAATCAATAAAATGGTCTGGTTAAACAGGCTTTTAGGTAGTATTCAGCTGGCGACATGTGTATCTCATTATTTAATCAGCAATAAAATTAAGCTTTAAACTCCATTCTAACTCTGTTTTTTATTTTCTGAGACTGGACTCAGGTGATGCTAGTCACTCAATGGACTGAACTGCTGAACCAGAATCACTTTCGTGACACCTCTTGGTAGCCTCTGTTATGTCTACCATAGTTACTGTGGTCTCAACATACACTGGTCACCATACGTCACTCCTCCAGAATACTCACAAATCCAACTCTTCTTTTGCAGCCAGCTGCCACCTCCCTCTTACCCTGGACACATCAAGGCCCCTGTCTGCTCTGCCTTCTCCCTCCTTTCCTTGGCAGGAAGAGACGTCAAGGAAGAAGAGCTATGGCCTTATTAAATCAGGATTACATACAGTTGCTGAAATGCTGCCACATGTAGTTGGATGGAAAGGAGAATAAATACACCAGAACACTCCGGAGTCTGGCAGACTTTTGGAGGGTCAATCTCACTGATATTAATGGCTTATTCTTGGATAACTAGAGTTGGTAGCAGCACAGATGAAAGGGAAAGTAAATGTGCCAGATGCCTTCAGTCCCATCACAGAGATAAAACCTGCAGTCTTTTTTTTTTTTTAAACAAAAAAAAGCAAAATTGGAAAGGACTTCTATGACCACTGATTTCAGTTTCCATTTACTATGGACATTGCAATAAAACAGAAATCCTTTCTTATAGCTCATAAAACTTATTATGAAAGAAGTGAGGCTGACTTTCTTCTCTAATGTGCTCCTTCAAACCTCACTTCCTCTGCAGGTAGATACAGTTATCTGATCCCAGCATACATTTGGAGAGCTTTTCTTGTTCTTTAGCAAAATAATTATTTTTCTTCCCTAATGTTTAAGCAACTTTTTTTTTTCTTGTTTGTTTTTGTTTGGTTGTTTTTTAGTTTTGGTTGTGGTTTNNTTTTTTTTTTTTTTGTGTTTTTTTTTTTTTTTTTTTTTTTTTTTTTAAACTCTGGAATTCTTCTTGGCCTGCCTTTTGCTAACCTGAGCACATGAAGAATTCTCCAGATTCTTCTTTAGACTCCATTGACTTGGAAAGGTCAATGCCTTGACTATACCTGTAACATTTTCTTTGCTCCATTTCTGTTTGAATTGCCTTTCTTTAACACATTTGATTATCAATGAGAACATTGAGATATAATATTGAGAGCAGCAGATGTCATCTACCTTGACAGGACTCAGAGGGTTGTAATTGGTGGAGCAGGGTCAAGTTGGAAGCCTGTAGCCAGTGGTGTCCCCCAGGGGTCAATACTCAGTCCAGTCTTGTTCAACATGTTCATCAATGACCTGGACAAGGGGACCAAGTGTATCCTCAGCTGGGAGGGCTGGCTGACACTCCAGAGGGCTGTGCCACCATCCAGCATGACCTGGACAGGCTGGAGAGCTGGACAGAGCAGAACCTAATGAGGTTCAACAAGAGCAAATGTAGGGTCCTGCATCTGGTGAGGAAGAATTCCGGGCACTGATATTGGTTAGGGGCAGACTCGCTGGAAAGCACTTCTGAGGAGAAGGATCTGGGGATCCTGGTCAATAGTAAACTATCCATGAGCCGGCAGTCTGCCCTTGTCACCAAGAGGGCCAATGGAATTCTGGGCTGCATAGAGAAGAGTGTGGTCAGTAGGATGATGGAGGTCATTCTCCCTCTCTACTCTGCACTAGTGATGCCACAACTGGAATACTGCATCCAGTTCTGGGCTCCCCAGTTCAAGAGAGACAGGGAACTGCTGGAGAGAGTCCAGCGTAGGACAACAAAGATGATTTTCCTTTTGAGGAAAGGCTGAGAGAGCTGGGACTCTTTAGCCTGGAGAAGAGAAGGCTGAGGTGAGACCTTATTAATGCTTTTAAGTATCTGAAGGGTAGGCTGAAGGAGGATGGAGTCAGACTCTTTTCAGTGGTTCCCAGTGACAGGATGAGGGGCAATGGGCACAAGCTGGAACATAGGAAGTTCCATGTGAATACGAGAAGAAACTTCTTTATAGTGTGGGTGACAGAGCCCTGGAACACGCTGCCCAGGGAAGTTGTGGAGCCCCCTTCTCTGGAGACCTTCAAGACTTGCCTGGATGCAGTCCTGAGTAATGTCCTCTAGGCAACCCTGCTTTAACAGTGGAGTTGGACTAGAAGATCTCTAGAGGTCCCTTCCAACTCTGACAATTCCGTGACTCCATGATATAACTGCTGCAGTGTTACCTGAGCATGTTTTATCAGTGCCTTGTATAATGGTACTAATACTTGCCCTGAACATTCCGCCAGCTCTTAGACATGGTGCACCATACATTGGTGCATGGACTTAAAAGGAAACCAAAACATGAATTGGCTAGAAACCTTCAAAGAAAAGCCTGATTTTTCCAATACTTCTATGGTGTATGTTATTGGAACTGAATTATTTTTGAAACTCACTCCTCATGCATTATACTTTGTGCATGATTTGAGATTTGCAAAAAAAAAAAAGTGACATGACAGTTTTAATTTTAAACTTAGATGTCACTTGATTTGGAGGAGGACTGTCTGTAGACATGAAATAAGGTGAGGAATAGAATGACAATTTGGAAACTTTTGGAAACTTTCCAAAATTATATAACGTACATACTATAAAGTGAGCGATTTTTGCGCTCTGTTTGGATAGCTTATGTAGGAGTTTATTTGTCCTCTGTTTGTATCATCTACCTTGTAATTCTTGCAAAAGGCTGTTTGAGAGGATGCTCTGCTGAATCCATAGCATTTGCTTGTGCTGCAGTAAAGAGAGAGTCATGAGAATGAACACTCTACCATTACAATCTGGACACAGGTTAAAATCTTCAGTAATGTGAATGGACATTTAACTGTGTTTTCAAAAATGTGTGTGCCTCAGTAATAGAGGCATCCTGCTGAAAATTTGCTCATCTTTTTCCCAAGTTTGGATACTGCTGCCTCTGTTCAGAAGGACATCTCTGTGAAGCCAGATGTCCTGATGGGTGTACCAGTTGATTAAAATTAACTGATTAGCTCGCAATCCTCAAGAATTAGATGTAGCTCCTTGTTAATCACTGGCTAAGAGAGAAGTGAATAATAATTATACTGTTTTCAAGCTTTCTGTTTGAAAATGTAATTCTCTACATCCTGAACCCCTGTGGGCTCCAGCAGGGTAGGTGGGATTAGGATTTCACCTGAGTGTTGAGGACAAGAGCTTCAAACAGACAGAGCACTCTAACACCTGAGGAGATCAGTGGGTAGGTGCTGGGGCAGGGCTGCTTCCCAGAAGGATGGAGGTCAGCTGCAGGAAGGGTCTGACAGGTTGCTGGGTACCTGAAGCAGGAGCACGGTGCAGCCCTGTTCTGGGCAGACAGAACCCAGGCAGACAGAACCCAGGCAGCCATGCTGGTGGACCTGGAAGCAGCTCTGGGGAGAAGGTTCTGCATCAGAGATACTGGAGATTAAGGAAAGTTTTTTTTCCCATGAGGACAGCTGGGGAGTGGGGCTGCGTCCCAGAGAGAAGGTACCTTCTGCCTCCTTGGAGGGTTTCCAGCCCCCAAGAGGTAAAGCCCTGATAAATCTAGTCCATGGTTTAGCCTGGTCTGGGCAAGGGATTACTCTGGAGACCTCCTAGGGTCCTCATTGGCCTGAATTGTCCTGTGGTGCTAAGCCAATTTACAAGTTTATATTTCTTGATTCAGGAATAATCATTATAAATGTCCTTTTGGGATCTTCTGCAGAATGAAGTTTATAAAATCTTATGCAGTAATTCATGCTTCAAATCATGTAATTTGGATTTGAAATAGAGAGTATCTGGATTAGCCAGAGAACTGCAGCAGGCTGGGACTCTGGGACATTACTATAGTTGTTCTCCAGGTTTCACAGGTATCACAGATGAAAAATATTTATGCCAGCTATTATTTCTGCAGTCACTAATATTACTATTAATATTACTATGTTAATATTACTAACGTCAGTCTGNTGGATATCTGATGTGTAGGAGAGAACAGGGAATTAAACAGCAGTTCAAAATAGCCAATAAGATGACTTGCAAGTTCAGTCTTTACTGAACTTATTAAACATAAACTAAGCAAAATGTCATAGATGAGCAAAAAAAAAGACATAGCATCATAGAATCATAGAATGGTTTGTGTTGGAAGAGATCTTAGAGATCATTGAGTTCCAACCCACTGCCATGGTCAGGGGTACCTCCCACTAGACCAGCTTGCTCAAAGCCCCATCCAGCCTGGCTTTGAACTCTTCCAGGGACATGGCATCCACAGCTTCTCTGGGCAACCTGTTCCAGTGTCTCACCACCCTCACAGTAAAGAAAACACCTGGTTTTTTTGTTTGTTTTTCCTGATAAAATTAAAAATCCGTGACAAAAATCTTTTGTACTATTATCTTCTGAGAAGGCATTTAAAAGAAGTCTGGGCCTTAAGTCTTGTTGTAGCAGTTCCTCACAGCCAAAGTTCTGCTTGTGTTGGGCAATATTGTCAAGTTTTAGTATCTCAGAAGAGAATGAGAATTATGGGAGTTATTCTTTCCAGAGGAACAGACTAGTAATGAAAAACTGGAGCATATGGTTGTTGGAGTGTTTACTGGAAACCAAACAATTCGTTTGCTAGAAATGCAGCATCTTGTTACTTGAGTGCATATTGCAGTATGAGCTGTTAATAATGGGCATGCAGTTTCAAAAAGGACTGAAATGGCTCTGGGTGAAAGGGACAAAACGGAGATATTCAATTACATCTGGCTCAGCATATATCACCTCCTAGAAAATATGCAGAGTCTAGTTTTCAAAGGACAGTAAATACATTTGAGAATCTTATTTAGATCCTTCAGTGTACACTCAGGTTTTCAAATGTGAAATTAAAGAGTAAACGCTGGATATGAAATCTTGAAAGCAACTTCAAGTTTCTGGGCTAAAAATCATGCATTTAACTGCCTGTGTATATATATACAAACACAGAGAGCTGACTTATTATTTACCTGTGACTATGAAGGTCAGGCATGTTTTCATTATAGCTGCTACGCAGGTACGTCTTGGGTTATGTAAATGTATGTACAGGAATACTCAACGGATGTATAGGCATCAAATAATTGTGCTTATGAAATGGTCATATTTTAATTTGCCTATAAATATAACTTTATTTCTATAGTCATTGTTGGAGCAGTATTTTTCTGTTATTATGCATACTGTATTAACCTGTCTGTATGTCTACTCCTTCTGCAAGTTTATTTAATGTGATATATTTTGAACAATTATTTTTAATAAAAACACATGCTTTATATCTATAAAAGCAGAAAAACCAAACATGATACTGCTTTGGAAAACTCTAAAGATATTACATATCCCAGGAAAAAAAAATCAATGAATGCCTAACCATACATTAAATCCCTGCACAGAACACAAGTGCTTGGGTTTTTTGTGTCTGACAATAGCAAAAATTGCAGTGTTACAGCTAATTTAGAGGCAAATTATTTGTCAAACAAGTCCTTATTGCTTCTTCAGAAGTTAGGTGTGCAATTCATATATATACATGTATATATACTTTCTACTGTTGTGGCTTAATGACAGCTGGCAACTAAACAACACAGAACCACTGGCTCACTCCCCCTCTCAGCAGCATGGGGGGAAAAGAATTGGAAGGGTAAAAGTGAGAAAACTCACAGATTGATATAGGAACAGTTTAATAATTGAAATAAATAATAATTATAGTGATGATAACTAATAATAACAGTGAATAATGATAATGGATAATGATAATGAATTATGATGATAAAATAATAATAAAAACGATGATGATGATGGTGATAATGATTATTATTGTTGTTGTTGTTATTTACCCTAGTTTTATTGCTCAGCATGGTGTCATATGGTATGGAATACCCTTTTGGTCAGTTGGGATCAGCTTACTTGGCTGTGCCTTCTCTCATCTTCTTCAGCCTACTCACTGGTAGGGTGATGTGAAGAGCAGAAAAGGCCGTGATTCTGTAAACACTGCTCCACAATAATGGAAACATTTCTGTGTTATTAACATTGTTTCCAGCACAAATCCAAAGCATAGCCCCATTCTAGCTACTATGAAGAAAATTAACTCTACCCCAGCCAAAAACCAGTGCAACTGTTCATAAATATAATTTTCCGTCAGTGTGTTGGATCTGTTAAATTAGCCAGAAGGAAAATCCTGCCAAATCCTTTCCTAATCCGAGTCAATCAAGTCAACCTAATGACTTAAAACTATAAAATCTCTCTTATAACTCCATAAAAACCAGTATCAATCATAACAGATTTGACAAAATATTCCTGATATTTTTTCCTTTTTTTTTAAAAAAAAAAAACTTGCTTAGCCTCAAATTGCAAAAATCCTGTTTGTAAGGGCCACCTGTAATCATGGCTTAAAGGAGAGCACAGAGAAATCAACAAGCTTTATGGCATGTCCTTTCCTTCATTTTTTTTGTAGACCTGCAAAAGAAGAAAACATTGAGTCTGGTTTTATGCACATGATAAAATTAGATATTTTTGAAGACATAAATGAGTTTGGGAATTATACCTTATTGTGCACTGGGTAATTTGTACCACTGTGCCATGAAGACATGTGCAATGTAGATCCTGCTTTTCCAAGTCAATATTGCTCAGGTGTTCTGTTAAAGCTAGGGCAAGCCATGCTTAGGTAGCCCAGAATAGTCCTACTGATACAGTAAAAAGAAAAATTCATTTTTTAATAAACTTAATAATCTGGTTCTAGTCTCTGAGAAAATTCAGCAGAGAAATATCAGTATTTCTCATGGAATTTAACACATTGAATTCCTCTTTGTATGATGTTAGCATTTAGAACTCTAATTTATATTAAAAAAGCAGCATGACTTAGCAATCTAAATAACTTTAAAATTCAAGCCTGTGTGATCTGATTCTATTTTTAGTGTTTCAGGCAAAATGCTATTACTCTTTTTTTTTTCTTTAGTGTTAGAATAATCAGTATATAAGCATACCTTTGTTCTTCTACAATCATTTTAAAGTCCTTTTTTCATTTCAAAAAATGCTTCAGAACTCCTACTGTCCAGATTTTAATTTTTGAATAAATAGAAGGAATCAGAAATAGTAAAACTAGCAGGAAGAGGTCTCCAGAGTGCTTCTTGAATCCACCTCTGCTGCCTAAATGACTCTATAGTAGTTCTCCTGGAAAGGGGATTATTATGAAAAAACACTATAAAATCTGTTTTTATGGTCCATCTTGCTTCATAGAAAATAAATCTCAGTTAATAAGTCTGTTGAAGTCACTAACAGGATGAACTAGCACCAGAAGTGGAGCTAACAAAATAAGAATAAAAACTGAGATGAAAATTTGCTTGAAATTTAGGTGGCTTTGCTATGACCACATCTACTTCTTGCATAGTAATTTAGGAACAGGTCTTCTTCGTATATGTAGATGATTGACATGTATATCCATTTATCCTACTCAAGCTGAAAAGGGAAATTCACTAATTACGTAAGACTATACTACACTCAGGACTGAGTAGCTTTTAGTCCATGAGCATATAAAACCTATTGAAACAGTAATTAAAACTCGCAAGATCTTCCCTACTTTCCTCAGAGGTGTATGGTACAGGGGTGGGCTATACTTTATGTTGCCTGCATGTTTGATCTGTTAACTGAACTTGCATATACATATGGACCCAATGTAACATATGATATGTCTGAAATATTTACTTGCTGATGACAAAATGGGTTCATGTTCATTATGTAACTGCAAGAATAACATATTTTTGAGAGGCTGGGGATACTTCCACAACAGTTATTCTACCTTGATTACCAGAAAGTTGGTTTCCCTTTTTCTCCCATAGAGGTTTTCTCCATGTAAACTGCTGAAGTTTCAGAGACATTGAAACCTGTCACTCCCAGGTACTTCAGCTGGACCCTGGATGCCCAGCAGCCATGCAAAGCACAACTTGAACTTCTATGGATATTGTCAAAATTCCAACAAAGTTAACAGGATCTGAGAGGGAGCTGCAGTCAGCCTTTGATTAGCTTGCTTTTCTAGAGTAATGGTTTTGCTGCTGAACTGTTTTGCTCCTGCAAACAGATTCATGCAAACAACTTCTAATTTCAGCAGAGTTGCTGTTTGAAGTGAGGATTGCTCAGGCACATAAAACTTCTCAGAACCAAATCCTTGGTCATCATTAAATAAGCAGCTTTATATTCTGTTCTAAGAACCACAGGAGTTCAGCATCAGCTAAGAAACCTACCACAAGGGTACAGTCCCCTTATTCCTTCAAGCAATTTAGATTGAATTGTACTCCTTATCGCAAATAGCAGTGACTGTTTGTAGTTCAAATGTGATTTCTGGCAGTATGGATGCCCAGCAGTTCAAGAGGAAAACAAACTGAAAAGCATGTCAAGGAGAGTTAACAGCTGTATTTTGAAAAGGTTACAGAAAAAGCTGGTGAGTATGATACTTTACACATCTCCCATTCCTTGGGCCGTTGCTGACAGCAGTTTATAACTCAGGCAGCTGTGTAGAACTCTGTTTACTGCTCATTAAAGAATTAATGATTTTGAAGATGTTTTGTTGGCTACTTAGCTCCCTGTCTGTTGAGAAACACAGAGGTTCTTTCTCTGCTCTGTTGAAAAAGTTTAGATAAATTATTTGAAATATCTTAGTTAACTAACTGCTCTATAGGTTTTCATTACTTTGAAATTTAATGTACAAACACTCGCAGAAAGTGATCTGTGCGTCTCTAGCACCTGCAGGAGTCTAAAGAAAATTAGAATCCTGTTTGAAGGGTTTGTTTTTTATTGAAGTGATTGCACTTATGTAGGTTGAATCTGTCTAGATCCATAAATAAATAGAAGTCTGGCTTCCAGGTGCCTGGTTCACAGAGTAGAAATGGCAGCCCTGAATTATTAACCTTGTTTTCCTATGCAGTACAAGGAAAGTTGTAGGCTTCAAAATGCACTTTGTGACTATGAAACTAGTTTTGTGCTGGGCTTCATGCTTCAGGAAAGGAATAACTAAGTCACCAGACAGGAAATTTCAGAGATAGAGTGCTACATGTGAAATTCCACCCCTTTCTAATTCTTCCAATACACCAATAGCTTTGAAATAAGTATATATGTGAGACAAGGATTTGATGTCTCATCTATAATTGTCTGCCTTTTTCTAAGTGACAAACAACTTGTTGAAAGGACTTCATCTTCAAAACTCAAGCAACTTAAATTGGTCACTCTGACTGAGCACATTACCTATGTGAGAGCCTTAGAAAAAGGTTTTCCACCTGGAAAGAGGTTAGGCTGTTCAGTTCAGTAGGCAACCTACAGCAGATGAGAAAAAAATTCAGCTGACTGGCATCGCTGGCAATGGACTTAGCCTGTAATTCACCCCAAAAGGAAGAAAACAAATCAGGGATGACTTCTGAGTGCTATTAACTTGTTTGGAGAAATATATCATCAGCTGAAATATGTATTTCTATTTTATCATTTTGAGAAGGGAGTTTCTCCTTGTGCGTTCCCCAAAAGAAAGATCAGAAAGGAGATTTTCTGCCCTTTAAGGCAATTTTGAATATCTTTCTTTTTATTTGAAGTATTAACTTACTGCATTAATTTGGGTATTGGACTAGATGACCTTTAAAGATCCGTTCCAACTCAAGCCATTCTATGATTCTACAATATGGAAAGCTGATTTATTTTAAGCCACATAGAAATGAGTCTAAGTCATGTCAGTGCTGTAAAAGAGATTTAATTTTATTTCTGTCAGTCTAGATTTTGCTTCTCTTAAGCAATATTACCTTATAAGCTTGATTTGTGTTTCCCAGGCTTCAGGAACAGTAGGGAGGGAAGAAA
Source organism: Nycticryphes semicollaris (assembly GCA_013400055.1). Classification (NCBI taxonomy): domain Eukaryota; kingdom Metazoa; phylum Chordata; class Aves; order Charadriiformes; family Rostratulidae; genus Nycticryphes; species Nycticryphes semicollaris. Next base: position 106,732 of record VXBJ01006932.1, read on the forward strand.
AATGCTTGGATGCCTCATAACTCATAGGACTTTATATTTCAGCCTTATTTTCAAGAACTGTGAGCCAAGGCAAGTTTTATACCTGTTCTACCTCTTCTGTGTATAGATGAGTACCTGCTTACTTATTTTTAAATTGCTATCACTAAAGCTTGTAGCTGATGAGACAGGGAAGTTTGAAAGAACTTGCATGGCTTTTTAAGTAAGGTAAATCACTAATTGAAAAAGTTATGGAACACTAAGATACCTGGAGAAAAAAGAAAACCAATGGCATAAATTTTTAGATCAGAGGGATTTCCTGCTCCTCTGGATAGTCTTGTTTTATCTTTTTAAACTTCATCCTTATACTCAATAACTGCAAGCACAAAAAAAAAAAAAAAAAAAAAAAAAAAAAAAAAAAAAAAAAAAAGCCCAACCCAACAAACAAACAAACAACAAAACCAAAAATAAAACAAACAAAAAAAAACAACTAACAAAAAAAAATCCACAAACAAACAAAACTCCGGAGTGTCACCCCTGCCCTCTAAAGCAGTATCAAGCTGTGACTCCTAAAACACTTTGATACAAGTCTAGATCTTACAAACTTTTGACACTAAAGCTTCCTTGACATGCCTGTGAAAATTACGTATCCTACCAGTGGTGAAGAACATATGCCTCAGAGCTGAGAAGTAGAAAATGGAATTTCCTAAATAATATCTTTGATCTATCTTGTCTGATAAGAAATCATATTGGTTCCTACATGCAGTATTGTATATAGCTCTTGTGCTCCCAGCATAAGGAAGATATGGACCTCTTAAAGCAAATCCAGAGGAGGGCCACAAAAATGATCAGGGAGTTGGAGTACCTCTCCAATAAAGACAGACTGAGAGAGTTGGGGTTATTCAGCCTGGAGATGAAAATGCTCTGGGGAGATCTTGTAGCAGCCTTCCAGTCCATAATGGGGTGCTACAGGAATGATGAGGAAGGACTCTTGGTCAAGGACTGTAGCCATAGGACAAGGGGTAATGGTTTTAAACTGAAAGAAGACTGATTTAGATTAGGTATTAGGAAGTCATTCTTTACTGTGAGAGCAGTGAGATGCTGCAACAGGTTGCCCAGGGAAGTTATGGATGCCTTGCCCCTGGACACTGTCAAAGCCAGGCTGCATGAGAATTTGAGCAACCTGGTCTAGTGGGAAGTATCCCTGACCATGGCGGGGTGGGGAGGTGAAATCTGATGATCTTTAAAGTCCAACTCTAATGATTGTATGATTCTATGATAATACTTTCATAGAAGCATAATACTGAAGAAGACTTCTATTTAAACAGCTGCCTTTGAGATAAAGCCTTTCACAGAGAACACAGAACAGGAGGAGTTTGCTTTTTCATGGCTTGTGCTGAAAACATCCTTTCTGAAATGTGAAATTGCATAGAATTGACCCTAGTGTAGAAGACTGAAAGGCCAAGCTCACCATGCCAATAGTTTCATTTATGTTGTACTGTCCTGCCTCCTTCTAGTGCAATTGAATTTATGGAAATCTGATGCCCTCAAAGGTGGAAGAATAATATCTCCCTCGCTCTCTCTTTAACTTGGAAATATTGTGCTCTGGCTCTTACAATTTTAATGAACCTTTTGATTAATAATAAATAATAAGAAAAATAAATATCCTATAGAATGGTGTGTATCCTAAACTTGCACTCAGAAGAATTTTTTCTCACTACCAAATTGTCCTGAGGAGAGAAGTCAGATTGATCTGTATCCAAGTTTGCTATTTTAAGTAAGCCAAGTTTCCGTTTTCAACTTCACAAATCGTCAGGCTTTCTTGTTATAGCCAGAGGTTTGAGCATCAGCAGTTAGTCACATTTCGCCTACCAAATAGCTTAACTTTTCCCTGACTTTCTGAAACAGTACCTTTCTAGTCAAAGCAATGGGAATAAATTTTACTTTTTTGAAAGCATCTTTTTGTAAGGCATCACGCAGAAGACAAACTTTGATCCTCAGAATTCATTTAAGGCAGGACTGAGTTTAAACCTTTCAATTTTTTGGTCTAATAGTTATTCCTACTTGCAATTAAGCTGGATGTCAGAAATGAAACATTACTTTGAAGATGAGGAGATGGATTGCTGATAGCTGGCTTGCTGCGCTTACCTGTTCCTAAGCACTGACATTTAAGCTGCTTTTATTTCCTGACTTGCTCTAGCATTTTTCAAAATCAGAAAAACAATGTAATGGATTGTCCTTCTGCCTAGCTGCTCAGCTATGCCTGCTTTCTTGGCTACCGTAAAGGTTCAACAGGGTTTAAATCCAGGAAAGGTTCAGGGGAATGTTCTTAACATTTATTAGTTTTCTTGGCCATTCTTTACCAAGGGAATAAATCTTTAAAGAAAACATATAGATTTGGGTTTTTTTTTCCTGTTCTTCTCTGTATCTCACTCATACTGTTGAATTTCCACTAAAGTAAAAAGAACTTAGCTCATCTAAACCATCAGAGGAGCTAACCTGATGGTTTGTTATTTTTAACATACCTCTGAAATACTAAATTGTGTGAGGTGAAAGAGGGAGAATGAATCTCTTTTTATTTCTTATATGTTGGATTTCTGCAGTAAGGCAAAAAATGGGAGCTACTCTTCTTTGAGAGTTTGGAATAATTGTAAATATATTAAAATTATTTGGCTATCTTGTAAAAAAGTAGAAAGTTTCCTGTCCTGTGTTTACTAAACAATGTGCATTTGCAGTATGTAAGCATAAAGTACTGTACAACAAGAAGTAGGGTTATAACTACTTCCAACCTCTATTCGTGAAATCTGTGGACTTTCCTTCTCAGGCTCTTGCTCTGCTGTAGAATTTGTGTGTCTCCTCTGATTGTGTACTTTTTCTGTGTGAACATAACATTATAAAGAAGCTTCTTCATGTGTAAATTACTACATAGGAGCACAACTCCTTTCAGTGTCTGGAGTTATGCCACTGATGTCGGCAGATCTTGCAGCAATTCTTGCCGGGGGAAGCAGGACAGTCAGCTACTGACCATGTTTTACTTGCTGAAGAGAATACGTTTTTCAAATGGGCCATACTATGTGCTATGAGTGCCTGGTTTTTGTGTAATAGCAGGAACTTCATAAAAATGAAATGTTAAGAACTAAAATGAAGGAACTTGACAGTTAACATTGATACAACCATTCCCCATCTGATGACACGGGGTAAATTTGTATGTATACATACATACAGATGCAATTAAATATCTACTAAACTAAGACAGTAAACTATTTTAGCTTATCTGATAGTGTCTTTATACTATGTTTCTCAGGAAATGTAAGCTTAACTTTGGTACTATATGGGTGTTATCAGCAGGGTGAGTTGGAGGTCTGCCTTCCATCATTATACAGTGGCTAATGGAACGTAAGTACTAATCTTCTGCTCAGGAGTATTAGACATCTGTTTATGCTGAGAGATGTATTATCTGGATATGACACTGCAGACATTTCTCCTCAGAAGAGGGAAAAAGGCTCTCATAAAACTCAGATTAGACAACAGAGGCTTTAATGTATTTACCTAGTGTATCAGACATCTTTTTTTCAGTAACATGACTATGTTGCAAACCTGAAATTTTCTTTAGGAATCTCTTGTTTCTGTCTTTGTCCCATGCTTTGTTATCATAGAATCCTAGGACAATTCAGGCTGCCTGAGACCTCCAATGCAACTCCCTGCAACAACAGTTTCAGCTGAGGAGTCAGACCAGGTTTCACAGGACTTTTTCAGTAAGGGCTTGAAAGTGTTCAAGGATGGAGTTGGAGGTCTCCTGATAAACCTGCTTGTTTGGCTTAGTATGGGGATGGCTCATTCTTGCATTTGGAGGATGCTGCCTTTAAAGCCCTGCCAGCTCCCCTGAGATCCATGGCCCATCAGAGCTGCCTCCCCTGGGAACCCACCTACCTGTTGTCCGAGTAAGCCAAAATCTTTCTTGAAAACTTGGGTCTTTACTCTGCTGTTTGCTTTTCTTTAATTTCCTTACACTTTACTTCAATCCCTTCAGAACTTTTATAATATCTTTCTGCTCCTGGTCAGTATTCATTGCATGTTTGTGTTAAACAAACACAAAGCAAAGTCCTGCTTTCCCTCCCAATATAAAGCTCTCAGCTTCACCAGGTAACTAATAACGCTATGAGGTGGACTAGAGCCCCACACAGTGGGATGGCTACCTGACATTTTCTCTGTGTATAGTAGAACCTACGCGTTGAGCAAATTCCTACAAAATCTGTCTCAAATGTGGGGGGAGGGGATTGCATGTTTGATTGACTGTTTGTTTGTTTTACTAATTAATTAAAACCTTAGTTGTAAACTTACACAATCTTTTTCATAAGATTTGACAGAGATGTAGAGCTTGCTTTCATGAGCAGAGTCCTCTTCCCAGCGTTTGAAAGAGTTCTATCTTGTTGGTGCTGCTACCCTCCATTGCTCTCTGTAATAAGAGGATAATGCCCAGTTTACATATTCTACTTGTGGGAAAAAAAACCAAACCAAATCCCGCATTAAAAATTGCATAAATACGTGATAAATAAAACAAGCTTCTTAAATAATAAATACAGAGGCTAAAACCCCTGTTTATTGAGAATTTGTCACTTAGGTAAATAATGTCTGTTTTATAACTTTCAGTGACAGCTTGTGGGTTTTTTCTGAGAAAACCATTGGAACTAAATACTAAGTACTACCTTTCAATGACATTCAGGAAATGGCACAAACTGAAAATGCCAAGAACTTTTCTTTTTTTTTCTCATAGAAATTGACACTGTTTCTATTTTGCTTCATTTCAAATGTGAATTATCATAAAATCATAAAATAGTTTGGTTAGGAAGGGACGCCTTAAAAATCATCTAGTTCCAAAATCTTCCCCTAGACCAGGTTGCTCAAAGTCCCATCCAGCCTGGCCTTGAACAACTCCAGGGATGAGGCATCCACAACTTCTCTGGGCAATCTGTTTCAGTGTCTCACCACCTTCACTGTAAAGAATGTCTTCCTAATACCTAATCTAAATATGCCTTCTTTCAATTTAAAGCCATTACCCCTTTTCTTTTTGCTTCACTTCTTGCTCAAGAGTCCCCTAACATCTCTCCTGTAGACTCCCTTCAGGTACTTGAAAGCTGCTATAAGGTCTCCCCGGAGCCTTTTCTTCTCCAGGCTGAATAGCCCCAACTCTCTCAATCTGTCTTCACAGGAGAAGTACTCCAACTCCCTGATCATTTTTGTGGCCTTCCTCTGGACTGGCTCCAACAGGTCTATGTCTTTCTTATATTGAGGGACCCAGAGCTGGCTCCATTACTCCAGGTAGTGTCTTTTCAGAGTGGACTAGATGGGGAGAATCATCTCCCTCAACCTGCTGACCACACTTCTTTTGATGAACCTCAGGATACTGTTGGCTTTCTCGGTTGCCAGCACAGAAACCATGGGCTGGTTCACATCCAGCTTCTCATCAACCAACATCCCCAAGTCCTTCTCCTCAAGGCTGTTCTCAATCCATTCTCCACCCAGCCTGTAGTTGTGCTTGGGATTACTATGTCCCAGGTGCAGGACCTTGCACTTGGGAAGTTGAACCTCATGAAGTTCACACCATGCCTACTTTTCAAGCCTGTCCAGGTATCTCTGGATGGTGTCTCTTCCCTCCAGCGTGTTGACAGCACCACACCACTCAGTATTGTCAGCAAAAGTGCTGAGGGTACAATCAATCCCATTGCCCATGTTGCCAAAATGATTATTCTGAAATATTACATTAAAGGATAAGCACTACAAATATTGAAGTTTCGTTAACTCTGTTAACTCTAATGTTTTGCTAACTCCAATGAAAGGTTAGCAAAGATTTTTGTACTTTACTTGTATAGATTAAAAAAATCTCACAACCTGTTTAATAGTGTAAAACCATCAGTGTTATTTACTAGAATAGACAGTGAAACACCTCCTTGGAGAAAACTGATCCAGCTAGTTAATTTGATTATAGTGTTATTTAAGAATAGTGTTTCAGACAGTGGGGTGAGTGCTAGTTTTCTGTGGAAAGTTGATGGAGTCTCATTTTCTTTGCCTGGGACTCCATTTGTAAAGCTGGAATGACTGCAGAGCTGGCATGCTCAAGTGGCTGAGACTGTAGGGGCTTTTTGTGTGTGTATGGTTGAACTTGATGATCTCAGAGGTCCTTTCCAACCATGACGATTCTGTGATTCTGTGCTCATGTTCATATCTGCTTGGCATGCGCTGAGCCAAGGACGGTCCGTGAGTGTGACTAGACTTTGAGGGGAAATAGCAGGATGTAGGAAGTCCAGGACACTTGTCTTCCAGTCTAACAGAAGATTTAATGCAGCTGGTTATGCCAGAAGAAAAAGATCAGGAAAAAC
>VXBJ01006932.1:115127-139342 GCA_013400055.1 Nycticryphes semicollaris
AAAAAAAGGAAAAATTACTAAATTCTGGGGCACTACTGAAAAAGAAATAATGAGGAATGACAAAGCATTTGTGAATGACAGAGCATTTAGTTGCTCTGAAAGAGAGAAATTGTTTCACAAAAATCTGTTCTAACCTTCCAATTTCCAATTTCCATATCCTGGTGGGATCACTTATTACTGAGATGAGGAAGAGGACAGTAGCAGAAAAGCCAAGGACAGCTGGGAGGTTAGACCCAATATTTACAAGTGTTCTTATAGTTGGAAGAGTGACTCTATATGACTGACATAGGGAGCTCCAGATTTTTTCTCTATCATTGGCTGTCATGAAAAGTTTTCTTCTCTTTTACAGGTCAAAGGCTGTCTTGCCAGCTTTGCAAATCCAAAGAAAAATTGAGATGTTCTCTCTTTGTTGCCTATTGCTAGAGTTGTATGTCCTCCTGTTAGTGCTCACTGCAGAACCATGTTGATATGTCAAAACTGAATCTATCTTCCTGATCCTTATTTGCTGAATAGTTTGAGTATTTGTTACTTAAGAGTTTCTGTTAGAAATGTTACTATTACTAACGCATACAACTTGCATTCTGAATTTCCCAGTGAAATGTTTGTCTTTTTGCCTTTACCTAACAGGCAAACTTGATGATTTTACTTTGTGCAAGACAGAGTATTCCTGCATGGGAAAAAGTCCTTGAAGACAGGGAAGAGCTGGAGGGAATTACATGAGTTTCTAAGTCACTGCAATTATAAATCTGAGTGCAGTGTCTTGAGGCTTGGAAGGTGTCCTGGAAGACTTAAATACTGTGCATCATGAGACCACAGTCAGAAGAAATACACAAATTAATTGTGCCAGGTGCACTTTTACCAGTACTTACACCTATTCAGTGGCTCATGCTCTTTTTGCTGTTCTCTCCAACATTTCTTAATAGGCCTGGCACTCCAGTTGAATTGTTTCATGAGTATCCAGATGACCTCATCCTCATGTGCTTTCACTTAAAAGCCTAATTATGATCAAAAATAGCATGAAGTGTTCTCGGGTAGTTATTGTGAATGTCTATGTGTGTTTTTGAATAGAAATGGAAATTATTTACTCCTTTATGCAAGTAGCTAATAAAGAAGAAAATAATACAGATATAACAGAATTTAGTCAATAAAACAATACATTCCTATGAGCAAAACAAGATTTGTTGCTGGGTTTATAAATACTATTGACTACTGCAGAAGTGACTGCTGGTGATAATGAAGTCTCTAGTATAAGGTCAGTGCTATGCACTTGCCTTTGAAGAGCCTGTACAATATATATTCTATTTCAAGAATCTGCAGTGCCAAGGAGGTTCAGGTAATTCAGATTTTCATTCCTAGCACATTCTTTGCCAGGTTTTAAATCACAATGGGTTTTGATTCAAAGAACTTTAACTGTTGAACTCTGGAAAACTGACCTTATGTCTTACTAAACTTAGAAATTACTCAATAAACAGACTTGAAACAGTGAGCAGTTTTACAAAAAGTTTTTACCAATTGTTTCTCTTCAAAAAAAAAAAAAAAGGATTTCTGTGTGGTTTTTTTATTTTTTTGAGGTTTGTGGTAAGGGTGAGTTGCACAGGGAGTAAGGGGGCTGTTACTTTAAACATCCATGCCCAGTTTCAGATGTGGAAAAGCATGCAGCACCCATCAATTCACCTTAACACCAGATGCTGTCAAAATTACTTCTTCAGGAACTAATAGGTGCTAAACTCTCCTGAAAATCTCATCCTTAAAGACCATTTTGCTTCTCAATGCTTGAACAGAACTTGTTGTTAACATGCATACTTTAAGCTTCCAGCTTCAAACACTGTCTTTACAGAAGCATCATTTTGCGTGTGACTTTCCTGTAACCTCATTCAGCATTCTTCAGTGCATATTTGACATCATTCATATTTCACTGCGACAAGCTCTCTAAATTCTAATACAGAATACTTATAAAAAAATGTCCTTTTTTGTGATGGTTATTGAGTTTGGGAATCATCATTAGCTTACTGTAACTTAATTCATTAAAGTGAATAATACATACTTTTTTTTGGTAAATGACAGTGAAATATGTAGTCTTTTTCCAGGTATTAGTATTTCTCTGGTGTCAATACATCTTTTGATACATACCACCTTTAAATTCTTTTTTATTTTCCTTGGAAATCAATCCTACTGGTCGAACTTGCACAACACTGCGCAGCGCTCATTTGGCTGGGTTAACGTAGCTTTCCTCAGATTTTTCGTTTTAAGTTCTTTCAGAAACAACTTGTTGGAAATGATACTTTCAAAGGCACAAATAAGTTTAATTTGATGGTGCCCAACAGAGCCAAACAGTGCAGAATTAACAGAGGTAGTTCTCAAATTGCAAAATATATCCATGGTTACAATGTGCATTATGATCTCTTTCTTTCCTGTATCATGACCTTCATGTTGCAAGAAAAGTTTGGAATTTTCTCTGTCTGCACTCAAGGATAGCTCTCTTCTCGGCTCACTTCTGAGCCCACAATACCATGTTTTGTGCAGTGGGTGGAGACTGAGTAGTTTTTCAGTACAATTACTCATGCAGCAGCACAAGATACTCAAGTGGTCAACATCAAGTACATGAATAATTCAATTTTCTGCCTGAATTTTACTCTGGGTTCTCTTCTGTCTTGCTAAGATTTTGACACAGCCTGTTCTTTCTGTTGTGCTAACTGTAGCCAGAGTGGCTAATTTTATTAGTACCATCAATTTGAGATCACTATGGCAGTAAGGCTGATTTCCTGCTGCCAGTCAACATCTGATATTAGAAATTCTGGTTAACGGAAATAAGAGCAGAAGACATTTTGACACTAGAAATTTTATATAATGTTTAGTTAGAAAGAGATTCAGACAATGATTCTTTATTATTTTAATAATAAAATGTGGAACTTACTAAGGATTTCATGCACTACAGGTAAAATGAAATGCAGGCACTTGCTGTTTGAAGGTTGTGTCTATGTCAGGAAAAGAAATGGAGGCAGAAGGCTGAAGGATTGAGCAGTTATGGGGAGACAGGGTGAAAGACAGAGCTGGCAGCTCCTGTACCAGCAGCAGAAAGGATGGACACAGTAGCTATGGCTTCCCCTGAAGGAAAGAGGATGAGGACTTTCCCTCTTCCCTAACCATAACTGACACCAAGCATGATTTGGACCCAGGTTGGCAGCTCCAAGCCTGTCTTTTGACTCAGGAGGGCAAAGGAGGAAGCACGTCCCTGAGTGTCCTACCACCAGAGAGTGTACCACTGCTCTGTGCAGTTAGTTTCCTGCCTCTGTCAAAGCCTATCTTGGTATGCATTGCAGGAGCAGTCAGTACACAGATGCTTGCACTCTAGCTGTCTGACCCTTGCTGCTGGGACAAGGGCTGGTGCACCAAGCAGAACCTGCCAAGTGGTAATAAATGCATCTCTGCCAGCTATTGAAAGCTATTATTTTGCCCCTAATCTGGCTGCATTGAACCGATATATTGTATTTTTGAAATGCACAAACTGAGTAGCAAAAGTATGCCTATGTAATGACACTGGCTTGTATCAGCTCTCAGTCATTCACAGTGTACTTCTGGGTCTCCAGGGCTGCTTTTAGGATTGCAGCTAAGTATATATATGTATACATCTATATATATATAACACATACATTTGTATATATATATATTATTATTATTCTAGGTCATGCATAATATGTTATGTTAGCAAAACGCTAACCAAAATTTTATTTGAAAATCTTGTTTCTTCTTCTGTGCTGTGGTGGTGTGCTCTTCTCTTTTTTCCCCCTCTTCCCACCCTTGTGACCTGCCTCTGGCTCCTTCTCAAGCCCAACCAGCACTGGGAGTTGTGATGAGTTGCACCTGGACTTTCTGGGATGGCTGGCAACAAAGCCAAAACATTGTCTNGCCAAAACACTGTCTGGAGTGAGGACCTAGATATTTTGTTGCCATGAGAATAAGCCTAGAGATCATTTATCTTACTTTATAAATAGTGGACAGAAGAAGATCTGTTTGAGCTCTCCTGCATGGCAGGATCTCCCCTGGAGTGGGTTCTGCTTCTTGAGGTTGAAGGATTCCTTACTGTAACAGATTCTCAGAAAGTGCTAAACTTTGAAATATTAGCTAAGTAATATATTGATTGTGCATATATAGTCCTTTAGACATAAACCATTGAGCAAGTCCATGTCTAGGATTGGATCGAGCCACATCCAGACTCCTCTCTGAGAAGGAGTGTAGAAAACTAGACTGTCCTCTCTAAACCTCGTTACTCAAGGGGTGTCTCCCTGAGAGCTTGTCTGACCCTGTCATCTATGTAGTAAATAACCAAGTGTACCTTGATATCAAATTTTGTAAAACACTGTCACATTTACTACTAAGTTTGTTAAATCACAGTTTCACCTTATAAATATTTCACTTCTTCTCACTTATTAGTGAAGTTAACCACTCCACCGATGACATATGCCTTTAGCAATTAGTGGTTTTGGTGAGTTCTTCCCTTCTACAGAAAATTTCTTCTACAAAATAAACCGTGTCCAATCTGTGGCTGATCCTGTGGTATAATGTTAGCTGTGAAAGACAACATGGAAAACCCCAATGCTGATTCTTCTGGATCTGATTCTTCTGGATACATTCCCATGTCATGCTAAAAGCAAAGCCACATGATTTGTGGTATTGTTGTGGGAAGAAGTGAAGGATGAGGGAACCTGGTGGCTTGAACATCTTATACATAACATGACATCAATTCATAGTGTAAAAGGAAGAAAACAATTTTTTTTCTGGTCTGTTGCTGTCTCTACGCCTTCCTCAGTCACTCTGAAGGAAACTGCAGTAAGGGGTGCCACTGCTTCTATGTTTCCTCTTGGCATTGTTTTCCCACTGTTCATCACATCATATCTAGGGATCTGATCTGTCGACTTCTGGCAGCAGTTCAAAATGGGATAGAATTAGGTGTAATGGAGAGCTGCATTTTCAGAATATTGACCGGCAGATGATCTGAATAGAGTAGGTTCCGATGTGATTTTGCAGTACCATCAAGGCCATCTAACTCTGGCTGCTGAAAGATTGTCACAGTACTCTTTCTACTTTCACTTTTGCTCTGCTGCTTTCCTGTGTTTAGGAAGCTAAGGCCACTAAGCAGCATGAAACTGGAAGACCACTAACGCAGAGTAGCGCCTTGGGCCAGGCCACTTGTCATCAGTGCAGCGGGCAAAGGCAGGTAGGAGAAGAGTGTAATTGTCCTTTTCAATGGCCCTGCAGGACTGCTTATTGCAATTGCAAAAACTGAACTGCATTCTCAGTGACTTATGTTGATTTTATTCAAAGTCTTTTCTGCTGAGCAACTGCAAGGTTTGCAAAGTGATCTTAAGATGTTGTCATCTGACTCTGTAATGGCATCAGTGAAATGACTGTGCAAAATAGAAAGCAGAAGAGTACCTGGTATGTTGCTTCCAGGTTCATGTTCTGGTTGGAAAACCTGGGGGTTTTTTTTTTGTTTTTTTTTGTTTTTTTTTTTTCCTCTCCTTCTACTATCATAGCTGCATGCACTGGCAACTGCTAAAATTATTAAAGATTTAAAGAAGCAAACTCAACGACCTTTGTTAAGACTTAAGATGGGAAAAGTTCTTGTTCTGTAGACAACCTTTTATAATTTGGTTCACAAAAAGGCTACAACTTTTGCACTAATGCAATGGAAATACAAAGAAACTGCCCCTGTAAATATAGGTTTCAGTATAAGGCCTGTAAGTGCAGCAGTATTCTGAACTTACACAACAGGAGAAGTCTAAGAAGAAACTAATTAACCAGAAAATAGTTTGGAGTTTAGAGCAGGATGAAGGACCACAGAGGGCAACTGCTTACATGGTAAGGAAATGACTTGCATATTGTATGTGATTGTACCTGGTATATGATAGTACAAAAGTGTTTAATCAGGGATTGTACAGATAGCTTAAATTCCAATATTTAAAGAATAACCAGCTTTATCAGCATGCAAGTTTAATATGAGCTATGCTTGTCAGCTGTAATGGTGCAGTAGTAGAGCAGATGTTTTCCAGTTTCCTTGGAAAGGCTGCTTGCAGCAGTGCTCTGGAACACCCCATGCTGCAAGGATCACGAAGCTCCTCTCCTTGTGAGCTGTGCCTCAGCCAGCAAACTGAACAGTGAGAGGGCTCATCCTCTGAGGGTCAGGCAGTTTTCTCTCTACGTTGGTGTAGGTTCATGCATGTAGCTTCCAGTGGTCACTGGGACTGCTCTCTGGCTGTGCTAAAATACAGACTGTTCTTGGGAGTTGCTTCATCCAAAGCTGAAACATCTTTAGGACCATATAACTATTCCCATTACATTTTAGAGCTATCCTCTAGCTGAGCCTGGGTATTACCTAAATAGTGCAGCATGAAAGCCCAGCTGATACATAGTTTTCCACTGTACTGGTACTTTCAAATTGCCATGAGAGCTATAAAAGTCAGGAATCATCAGAAGCCCTTAGATTTTATCTCAGTAGAAAAATGAGCCCTTCAATACTTTGCACTAAGATGAATCATTTAGTTGATAATGAAGTGCCACTTATTGAATCACTAATGGTATTCCTACCGGATCTTTTCCTCTGCCTTATGTACTAACCAGGATCTGTCCCAGCTTTGGAAGTTACCTAAACCTGTGCTTAAGACATTCTCAAAATTACACCACATGCTTAAGTGTCCTTTCATGTGTAGAGATACCTTACACACTGAAAATGAAAAGCCAGAAAGACAAGTTCATATCCCTAAGTTGCATTGCTTCTAGCTATAATTTCATATAATTATGTAGAAGTGGCTTATCAATAATTCAATTGTTCCATTAGTTTTGAGTTAAGGTGCTAATAGAGTTAACAGAGTTAATGCATGCATAATTTATCAGTCTATAAACCATATAGTTTGAAATGCAATATTCAGACTTACCACGATAATAACTTATAAAATGTGTTGTCTATAATGGCTTACAGAGTGTGCTGTCTGCATTGGCTCTGGAGCAGCTGGAACTGCCGAAAGGCACCACAGAGAAGAAAATTCTACCTTCAGGTTACATACACCAGCAAAATGGGGAGAACTATTGAGGTCAGGCTGAAAGATGCCAGCAGAAGAGTGTGTGTGTGTGGAAAATGCAGGTAGAGTATTAAGTCCCAACCTTAGCGTTGTGCTATGCAGTCTTCAGTTTAATCTGAAGAGCCACCCTTTTCCTTTACTTTTTTTTCATAAATGAATCACAGTTACATAGTTAGGGTAAGAATCCCTCTTAATCTGGTGGAAGATCTTGCCAGGAATATCAAAATAGCTTCATGTCCTGCCTGCAATGTATAACTACTATGCAGTGGTTTTGTACCTGATAGGACCATGTCTACATAGGAAACAAATGAGACATATGAATCACAATTATTTCTTACATTAAGATAATTAATGTTAGTGGCAGATGATAGAGGTCATTAATTCCAAAATCTGAGGTAAGAGTTTAAGCATTCTTCAAAAAAAGCATGATTATGAAGTTTAAATGTAGCTTTGAATTGGAAAAATGTTAATCGGATTTATACTTGTTATGTCAAACATTCTGCAACATATTTCTTTATTTTTACAATTGAGATTGTGATTCTAGTTAGCAAAAAAAATAAAAAAGGTGGAAGGTTAAAGCATTTCAGAATCATAAAGAGTTAAATTTAAATTTAACTTAAATATACACACTGACAGCATGGGAAAACATGAAAGACATTTTTCTGTAATGGTAAGAACAAACATTTTATCTAACCTCATCTTTTTTTTTACTTCTAATGAAATCTTCTGCTGTCTTTNAGCTTGCAAGTCAGCAAGCAAGGTGTGTATTTTTTGGACAATACTAACTAGAAGCCACTGTCTAACAGAGATGAAATGAACCTGCTTTCTCTGCTTTGTGATCTAGTTCTTCCTTTCAGTTCAACTGGAGAAGCAACTTACGAGACAAATGTCACAGTACAAACACATAATTACTTATGGGTACTCACAATGTTCTCAACTGTTAATGTGTTTTGCAGTCAGAAAGCAGCATGACAGAGGAAGTTTGCAATCAAACTACCTGTGTTTTACATATATACCTCTTTTAGTTACAAATACACAGTTAATGAGTGACAACTAAAATGCCTTACCCAGTCAGTCTTGTTCTTGTTCCATTTTTGCAAAACTGGGTGACAAGACTAGAATCAGTCACAGGGAGATTAGAGAGACCAGACTATAGACACAGTTATTTCACTGATGACCACAATAAATGGTCTGGAAATCTCGGCAGCACTTGCTCATAACTAAGCAGTGCCGGCACAAGCCCCTCAATATCACAGTTTAAAACCACATTTTAAGGTGTGCATCTGTTAATTCTAAAACAAAAAGACTCAATGGTATTACCTTAAAAATAATGACTGCAAGTGCCTATTCTGATCTTTTACTTCCCTGCTAGGCAGTTGTTTCCATTCCTGCTACTACTGAAGGCCAGTAGTGGCAGAAAACAAAAGAACTGCAGCTCTGGAATAAGCCAAATGTTGATTTAAAGAGTTCTTGCTGTCTTATTTCTGAAGAATCAAAAAATCCCACAGATTACTTGTAATGGAAGATGGGTGATTAAAAAAAAAAAGTTACCCATTAAAAACCTCTTAGCATTATCTACACACAGTCTATATTTACTTGGTGCTCTGATACCTAAAAGCACACTCAATTTTTTGGAAGAAAATTTGTCCTTGTAACCGTTATTTGACGTTTGTTAAATCGATAAACTGAATAGACACAGAAGGGAAACTCAAGTCACACAGTGTCAGCATCAAGGACATTGTAAAAAAGCAATGATATATAACCAGAATCAAATAAAATGCATCCTGAGACAGAAAAAATAGACATAACCTAAGTAACACATAATTTGACCAAAATTTCATCACTTCTTTCAAAAATGTCCATGGATCGAGAGACATGCCACTGTAAACATTTTATGTTAAACTTATTCATAACTTGTATTGCTTTATATTTCACTGAAATGGAAATATGGAAAAGTAGCCATAGATCAGCAAAGTCTGATTAAGAGAAAACACTCAAACCTCTACAGGGAGTTATTTTTAGAATTACTGCATATTTCTATATTTTTTTTCTCAAAGGTGGTGGTGTTGTCTGAAGCTGCAGATAATTCAGTTTTCTGACCATACAAAATTTGAATGTGGGGTATTTTTTACTTCTAATTCATGTATATAAATAACAGTTTTTATAGACGAAGAGGTTTTTTTTGAGTAGTCTTAAACACAGCACATTCATTAATGATAAAATTAAAGCTGGCCAAATAGCCACAGACTTAATTGTGTAGGTAATACAGCCATTGAGCAAATCACTTCAGATTATTTAAAAAAACCCTTTTACTGGCTTGTAATTGATATAACAGATAAAGGAGTCTACAGGAATGTAGTGTAGAAGTTCAATTGTTGCTTATTGTCAATTTAGTTTTAATAGACACTGGGAATTACAGAAAGCTCTATAATATGTGTGCATGCAAGGGTTAGACGTGAACAGAACTATCAGTGTTTCTCATGCCTCTTCAATTCTTCCTCCCACTGTTACAGATATTATACATGTATCTAATTAAAGACAAACAAAAGAAGTTTAGATTTCAGATACCCATCAGTGAGAACAGTAGTAATGCTGGAACTGCACATAAAAGGATGCTTTTCATGTAGCAAACTCTGTTCCTGTCAGTGCAATTGCTGTAAATTTTGTCCTTAAACTGGGGATATATACATATGACATGGCAATCCCAGGCATTTTCTATTAAGTGAGATTTCATGATATGTTTTATTATGCATATTATCCCTACTCTTTTACAATATATGATCTTGTTAGACCTCCTAAATCTTACAAATCTTGGATTAGGCATTTCTTGGTGGTAGTTTCTTTTTAATATATTTCCTTTTGTTTGACTTATCTTTGTCATTAACCATCACAGTTGGCTCTATTGATATATTAGGTGTATTGATGATGATGCTTTTGAACAAGTGCTCCTTAAGTATGGTTTAGAAAACACATCATGCAGATAAATTCTCAAATCTTTCCCTTTTCCAATGAAAAACACTTTTGCCAGTTTGGGAAAATAGTTGCTTCTCTATTTAAGTATTTCTCTAGTTTGCAATATTTTTGCCATGTGTATTCTCATAAGACTAGCCTCTTTGAACATGGCTAAATTTTAACCCAAAGAATTTGTTCTACTTCTTCCTATGAAATTGACATATAAATGTTCTTGTTTATGGCTCAATGTAGGTTTTAATTATTTTACTACTCCTACTATTATTATTATGAATTCATCTGAAATGATGACAGTGGGATTGACTAGGAATCCTGGAAATTAATGCATGAGGAAGTATGAGTATCATCTGCTGACTATCTTTAAGTTGGTCTGCAAGATCTCTCCTAAAAAAAATATTTTGTGCAGATATTAGAAAGAAATAATTTTCTTTGTTGCTTTGTCATACTGCTGTAATATTAAAAGTCACCAGTAGTGGGACTTCCTTCTATGCCCAAGAATGTAAGTCTACAATGACTATTTGAGGAAAAAACAGAAAAGTGTTTCTCAGAGAAAAGTAACATCAACAAGCATCATACATAATAAATTATTGACAATGAACACTTTATCCATTCTTTTTAGACATTTTTCCCCCTATATATTTTATTTTAAACACCAAGGTAAAAAAAAAAAAAAAAAAAACCAAAAAAAAAAAAACCAACAAACCAAAAAAAAAAAACAACAACAACAAAACAAAAAAAAACAAACCAAANCCAACCAAACAAAAAACAACAAAAATCCCAAACCCAACCAACCAAACAATCCTTCCCCTTTAACAACAACCAAAACTAAACCAAACAAAAATGAAGGAAAAAAGAACTGTAATGAAATTATGAGATGCTGTTGTGGTTTAACCCCCACCACTCAACCACTGATCCCTTTTCCCCCTACAAGGAAGAAAGGAGGAAAATGAAGGGACAGGAAAAAAACCTCTTGTCTTGAGATAAAGACAGTATAATATATAAATATCAGAAAAGAAAAAAACAACATTATTAATAACAATGATAATAATAATACCAGATATTCTCACCATCCAGTGAATGGCACCATTCTGAGCAGTGATCACATATTCCCACACCCAGCTAAACCCCATTTTTGTACTGAGCATGAAGTCTATGTTATAGAATATTTCATTGTCCATCGTTCTGTCTATTCCTCTATGGAAAACTGAAAAAGTCCTTCAATAATGTAAACATAATTACCAACAACTAAAACCAATAGGTGTCATTTGCATTCCTTTTAAAGCAACCATTAGAAAGAGAAATAGCTGTTTTCCAGCTAAGACCAGGACAGGTATGAAGTAAACTTCATTCTGATTTTATCTGTGTGTGTATGTATTTCATCTAGTGTGCAGACAAATGTTCCACTCTTTAATATTTCTAATACTAAGCATTTTCTACACAATTACTATTAATAGTGATTGTCCATCATGGTTAATGACAACTAACAATTTGTGTTTTACAATGGCTATACCTGAGTACTTTTTCTGTGGCTACAAAATTGAGCTTGTGAACATTTTTTATCTCGATTTGGAGAGCAACCTGTCAAGCTGACCCTTAAGATTACACTTTCCTATGTTTTCCTTGGATTCTCTCTCTTCCCTATTTAGCTTCTTTGATATGAGTTATTTCAAATGCAATTAGATCATCATCATAAATCATTGCAACTTTTCCTGTCACAAGACCGTGTTCCCACGCAATGAATATTCAGATTTCTGGAGCTGTACTTTAGGCAATATTTATACCTTTCAAGCTGTACACATGAGATCATTTACTGAGTTTCATTTCAGCTCAAAACGCTTTTTTTCAGTAATCTGACATTTGGCATTTGGATAAAGTGCTCCATTCACCTCTTTGACGCCTTGCCTTTATACTTGTAATGCTGTTGATATATGTATCCTATTAAGAATCTGTTCTAGTGTGGTAAGCCACCAGCAAATTTTCTCTTTGTGAACAAACTTGTATTAAAATAACTTTATTTTATCCATTTATCTCATGCAAAGTACATATGTTTATAAGCATTTTCAGTTACATACTTAATGTTATTATCCATTTAAATTCTGTCTTGCCCTAAGGATCCAACCAGAGGTTTCAAAATGCATTGCTGGCTCTGGACTGTCAATTTCCTATTTTTGTTTCAGCCATGTTACACTATTACTAAATATAGCAACCCACTACGCTGGATCTTTAAGAAAACTAAAAGTTGTTGAAAAATATCATCACAGCCAGCAGCCACTCGTGTATTAGATATCTTTTATCTGTGCCAGGTGGAATTGATAAATAAGGAATATTTTTCACTTAAAAAACCCTAGAGTCGTAGAATTAGAACAGCATTTATTCTGGACATACAAAATGGGCACAGGTGAATATATGGGGCCTGAGTATGGAGTAGGGGAAATAGAAACCTTGATTCAACTACTGAAAAATGCCTAATACACAGAAGAAACAGAGTTTCCAAGACACATCAAAAAATGGTATCCTTCAGAAAGCCTCTCAAGGATGCTTAGGCTGTGATACATCTTGTGCCTCAAGCTGCTGTGCTACATCCCATATTCTTCGTGACTTTAGGGTGCTTTTGGAGCCTGCAATAACACAATATTTTATTAAGAGCCACAGCTTATGACAAATGCTAAGAAGTTGTTGGACTTTCATCTATCATCTTCTTTAGAAAAGAACTTGAAGGAACACCTATAGCTGAACTTTTGGAGAATGAAATCATTAAAGATTCATATATCCCCAAGTTTTAATCTAGTTTGGACTGTTGACCTTTATTTATTCAATTGCTAGGATTTCTCATCTTAGAGAATGCTGAGTTACAAAAACTGCTCTTGACCCTAGCTTGGGAAAAAGTAATGTAAACTTCTTTTACTGGAATCTCACTTTCTGAAGCAATAAAAAATTCTAAGCAAATTATTTCACTTTGGAACCCTGCTGGGTCCCACGGTGTGCCATACCACCCCCTTTTTTTTTTTTTTCCCTGTTAATTCTAGTTTAAGTGGAACTGAAGGGCAGCTTATATGTGGGGGCTGGCAACGTCCACCTCCATCTGAACTTCAAGATATTCCATAAAGTCTTCCTAAGTCTCAGTTCAAACTGACTTTGGGGTTTTGAGCTAAAGCATTGGCAGTACACGTGATAGCACCAAGCCTGGCACCACCATGCATCAGAACAAGAAACAGTCTCCAACTGCACTTCAGGCCTCCAGGATTACGCCAAACTAAAAATTTCTAGAGCTGCCACTGAAGCTAGATATCACGGAAGGCATCCAAAATATCATGCATGAATCTTGATAATGTGAATGCATCATTTAAATTCAGAGGACTCTGTTTACACCGGTCCAGCAACCCCCCTGATTTACACATGCTGTTTTTAAGCAACAATGAGAATTGGAACGCTGACTTGATGATCATATTAATTACAGTGAGAAGTGCTGTCTACAGGCTTGCTAAACCATGGTATAGTCACACAGTATCATTGAGATGGCTCAATGAACTTTGCAGATGTTATTTAAGAAAGAAGTTTTGTATTAACAGTGATATCATCAATCACCTTATTTATTTCACCAGTATCTGCAAAGGTAATGGCTACCCAGCACCAGATCATTTAAAAGCAAATCACACACCACTTTTTACAACTAAGTCACTTAGAAGGTTTAGCTTTATAAAAAGACACCATGCAGACAAGTGAAATCAGAGCCAAGAATATAATATTCCAGTAATTCTTAAATCCTTTTGTTCCCATCAAAAGATATTGCAACTAGATGCTATAATTTATAGAAGCAGTTGCTTTTGGAAAGAACTAACCGCATCAAGTTAGTACTTTTTTAACATGTAGAAATTTAAATACGATCAAATTCAAAGTCCTCCTTAGTCCACAGCATTTAACAGAGAAAGCTTACTTTAGTGCAATATTCCCTTCTGCTCAGAAACTATGTTGATATTTCTCACCTAAGACTCTCTTTTCTCCAGAACAACTCTACATATCTGAACCTGTTGATGCCTGAATTGATGTAAAGCAAAAATAGTTTCATTGAAGCTTGTGAAGGTCATTAGCAAGAGACTAACATGAGGAATCACGTCCTTCATCTAGAAGTCTGTCTATTGCTGTCTTATTGCCAAATGCCTTTTTACCTTCACTGTGACTCCCAATCTTAGTCTTAGTCTTTTCCCTCTTCATTATTACAGTTCTTTCTTGTAAAGCCTCCAAAAATCCTACTTTCTAAATGTCATAAGGTCCCAGCTGATAACTCATTCCAGCAAATAAGACCATCTACTCTTACAGTAGTTTCCTATTGATCTTTAGCTAAAAAAAGGGCTTTCTGTTTTTTTAAAATGATTACCCTATGGTCCGATGCCTATATACACACAACTGCAATAATCATGTGGTTCATTTCTTTAATTTTGAGAGTAGGCTTTTCTACTCTTCATCTCTATAAAATTTTTCTTCAACTCATCAGAAAGTTACCAGTGCTACTTTGCATCAAAAATCTAAAAGACAAAGGTCATGCTCCAGCCAGGACGTGACTTGTATGGTAGGATCAGAATCAAAACCTCAGAATCAAAACAGCAACACCAAAATTATATCTTTCAGTGAACCTGATATACCCCCTAGGAATACTATCTCTTTGCTCAACAGGTCTATCATTCTATCTTAGTAAATTCATGGCATATAAGTTTAACTGTCTCTGCACTAAACAAACAATCTAAAGGAGAGAAGCAAGCATGCATAAAGCTCATTGCCTTGTGCTAAATCCAGCGACCCACAGCATTTCTAACTCCCTGTAGCAACTAGCCTTTAATCACCTTTCTGAACAAGCTTGTCTGATTTGCAACCTCCTTGAGCTCACGCTAAGGCCATCTGTCCTAACAGTCTAATCAAACCTCCTTAACAAGTCAGCTGCTTTGCTCAAGGCTCCTTTCAGCAAGAGTTTCTTGGAGCCTGTTGAGTTTTTCATTATTCAGCTGGCACCGCTTCTTTGTTTGGAAAGGGAGAGTAATATCCATGCAGTGACTTTACTGCAGAGGAGAATGCCACTCACAGATCTGAGCTCGACAGCTGTGAACTTTTTGTCTCATAGTCCCTGTCTGCTTGTTTTCAGTGGTCGCATCATTAAATGACGCACCAAATGCATGCATCCATATAAAGACTAAGTTGTAGTCATGGAAACTTAATCAGGTAACATTTCCTTTTGCTAATTCTAATGCCATACAAATAAGTCTTTCAATTTTGAAGTACATCAGCCTGCATTGTCTATATCACCATATTAAACATTTCATACCAGATATGTTATTTTCATTCCTTGCATGGCTATGATAGTAACTTGAGGCACACAGTGAATTTTAATAGTCCCATGGACCCATCTTAGCATATTGCATATTTTCATGTACCAGACTTCATTTCCACTGTTATTCTTTACTAACTTCAATTGTTTGATCTATTTTTATTTTAATTTTGAATAGCAAGTACAACTGCAGAGAAAATTTGTTGAATTTATAACAGAATCTTTACAACACAAGACTACACAGACTTTATATATCAACCTCACTAGTCTATTATTCCCCATGGGAATTCTTCCAAACTAAATTTTTCTCCCAAATTTCAATGGGAGGTGTTTTCCTGTTCATGGCAGTGTAAATAGAACCATAGTACTGTGTAATTTTGATATACATTCAAGCCCATGTGGCTAGATATATTGGATATGATGTCTTTCATAGTCACTGTAGGTAAATTTTAAGAAGTAAAGTGGAATAAATGAACTAAATCAGACAGAAAACCCCTGGTCTTGGTGCATGCCTTCTCTTTCCACAAACGCTATGTATGGCTTAAAATTGAACTGTGTCATTGGTTGTTTCACATCCATGAAGTTCTGTAAAACCATAGTTACAAAAAAACAGCAGTGATCTTTCAGTAGTGTGAGGGATGCTACCTTTCTCCATATATTGTGAAAACTGTCTGCTGGTCTGAAATAGCTGGAATTATGTGGCTGTAACTATCACAGACACAGACATATTTTGTGCCTTCTGCCAACTGCAGGCAAAGACTAGAGACATTTTAAACCTACAAGAAAGGTTCTAGAGAACAACTAATAAAGGCTGCTCTGCAAGCTTGGAAACTGCTGGATTCCTCTGCTTAGACATATTGAGAAAGCAGTCTATGCTTTTACAAATGGGTCAGAATTGTCAGCAATATTTGGACACAAAACACGATGAATGATGTCACTTAGCAGGAGGATACAGGTATAATGTGTGATACAGACTAAGAATCTTTTTGGAATCAGCTAAACAATGGTAATTGATAAAATATAAAATATTACTCGAATGACTACCAGAGTTATAATTTATTTTTCTGTATTGATAGTATTTGTGTAGAAGCAGCAGGTCATATTGTGTTGAAAAATATTTTATGTCTTCAAGAATGTAGGTAAAGTATCTGATTCAAGTTGTGCTTTTAAAGGTTCATCTTCCAGCCCCTCAAATTCCCACCATGTGATAATTATAGTACCTTTCATATGCATGACAGAAATCCAAGTCTTTTTTTAGCATAATTGCTTTTGCTTTTACAGCTGACTTGAAGCACTGTCCGGATCATGGTGACTTTTTTAGAAAACAGTCTTTAAATTGTTATTAAGAGTGAAAGTTAAATCTGCTGTCTGGTTGATGTGCCAGTCTGGCAGTACAAAAGGGACTACAGACTGGAACTCTGCAAAACTACAGTGTCCAGAAACTTCAGGAAAAGATTCCAAGGGACTACAACAGTATATTTCTCCCATTACAAGAAACTCACGCACAGTACGTGCTTAGGTCTGAGTGAGGATACTGTTCCAGGTGGAGCATCTTCATACCAAAGCAACATGGTAACAAACTGGTTAAAAAATATCTGGATTAACTAATCTAGCTGGGTAGATTGTAGGTGGGCTGCTCTCTGCTATGTCAATTTACTGGTGCCAGCTTAGCCAAAGTTTTTGCCTAGCAGAAGACATGCTTTGCAGTCTCTGCAGACCAGGCTCCTGTGTTGGAGGAGAGAAGACCTGGGGCACCAGTTGAGATACCAGTGTTTATTTTGGCCACAATCCTTCTTTAGTAAATATTTGAACTTGGACTTGAACATTATTTCGTAATTTTCAGAGGTTTTTATACTAATGTATTCATCATTTAGAAAAGGTAAGAAATACTATGTACCATAACACACAACATTTTTCAGACAGGAAATATGTGCCAAATCTGTATTTGTACTACTGCACAGAAAATAGGGAAACATTCCATTCAGAAATTACAGGGCAAGGAAAAATGAAACACAATTCTTAATTTGAATATATTCTAATTATTCTATTGTTAATTATTTTTACTTACTTCTCAGAATGACAATGAAACTGGCACCTTAATTCAAATACAATTTTTTAAACATTTCTGTGTTCTTTACTAGCTCTTTGAGGTACTTTCCCAGTTTTACTAGTACATCACGTTCATTAATTTATCTTCTGACTGTAAAACTTGATAAGGTGAGCTCTGCTGAAGAGACAGGGGAAGAAGGAAGGATCATCCCTTCCTTGCCTTCCTTATATGCAAAAAAGGGGAATCATTCAGAGGAATCTTTCCAAGGAAGAGCATCACCTCCGTTGCTCCCCAGCATGGTATGTAGAAAAGCCCTGACAGGTGCAAGGTACAAAATGTATGGGCAGGTAGCTGGATGACATGAACTGTGGTGGTCCTCTTTGTCTTGCCCAGGGGGTAAGCTCCCTGCAGACATAGGAACACAGAATATTGAGCTGGATTTTTTTTTCCTGGTTAAGCATATGAAAACTACCTGCTGGAGGTCAGGGACGTTTCACTGGGATAATAAATTTTGCCACTCACAGAGAGGAAACTATTAAGAACAGGGCTGTCTTCCTAAATTCAGGTTACTCTCTGTTACATACGCAATTCCTTCTTTGTAAGTCAGGCTGTAGTAAACTTTTAAAGAAATACATCTATTTGATGGAAGAGGGTTTGTAAAGTTATGCAGTAAGCACATAACCATGAAAAAATCTGTGTCTTTTAAGAGATCAAAGCATGGTTCCTTCCTCTAACTCATTGAAGGTTATTGGCACCAGTGTGGTTTCTGATACAGCAGACACTGCTGCTGTGCCTGATAACTGTAGTGAACTCATGTTCCATTCTGAAACTACATCTGCCAGTCAATGTGCTGCATAAAGCACAGCAAGGTGGGTCTTGCTCACACACAGGCTGCTCCTCCACAGACTGCCCCTCCTGCCCATTTCCATCTCTTCACTCATTAATTAACATCCCAGTGGACAAAGTCTAATGATCCTAATCTTTCTGATATGGTCTGAAAACAAACAAAAAAATGTAACATTCTCTCCCAGGTCATGTATCAATATAGCAAATTACCAGTAAGTAGCACAGAGCTCTGCAGGGCACCTTGTTTAGATCAGTTAACTACTTTGTTTTGCTTAAAATATAATACCTCACTGTTTGGGACCTGGATTTAGTCCCATTTAAAAAAAAAAAAAAAAAAAAGAAAAAAAAAGTCTTGATCAATTTTCTAGATATTCTGCACAGCCACAACACTGTTGCCTGTGGTTTTATAATAAGAGAGTCCAAAGAGCAAGACAACATGAGGAATTTTATCAAGAAAATTTTGGGGTTGGAGGTTGGCATGAAAATCTCTGCCAGCANTATTAATACTCCGTTAAAGTGGTCTAGTTAATTCTAAATTTGTAGATCTCCTTATCTTTTCCTCTCCTCTCTTTGTTGTGGGGGAAGGGCCATCTATCAGTCTGATTTTGGTAAATTTGGCTGAAACGACAAACTGAAAGTAATAAGCAAAAATGTGGATCACTGCCTACAGGTTATATGTCTCTGCCAGCTGACTGGGGCACCTATCATTGGTTGCAAAAACCAAACTTTCCTTCAGAAAATTGTCTTTTAGTGCAAGAGATTAATGCACAAGTAGTCATTGCATATGGCAGAAAGAAGCAGGAAGAAAGGTAGACCAGAAAGGTACACCAGGGAGTGTAGCAATAGGACGAAGAGTAATGATTTCAAATTGAAAAAAGGGATATTTAGATTAGATAGTAGAAAGAAATTACTTACTGTGAGGGTGGTGAGGCACTGGAACAGGTTGCCCAGAGAAGTTGTGGAAGCCCCATCCCTGTGAGTGTTCAAGGACAGGCTAGATGGGGCTTCAGTGGGAGGTGTCCCTGCACATAGTAGGGAGGTTGGAACTCGTTGATCTTTAAGGTCTCTTCCAATTCTAATGATTCTATGATTCTATGAAATTGGGAATATTTAGCAGGAACAAAAAAAAGCCTTTTGTTTATGTAATTTCAAGATTAGCATCCTTTCCCAGTAATTTTCAAGACATTCCTTTTAGGATTCATTTCTTGTTTCATTCCTTGAAAAATTTGCTTTTAAAATAAATTGATTTATATTATTAGATTATGTGAAATAATGCTGGAAATAAACACTCCTTTGGCTTGATTCTTTCCTTCTTCCTCTTCATTTTGACTTAATAATTTTCCTTCTCTATTTCTTTTTAATCTTATGAAAAAGGTACCACATATTCAATGAAAGTACAGTATGCCTTTTTTAGCTAGCCTGAATAGTTCTCTTCCCAAGTATAAATTTGTATTCTCTGTGATTGTCTGTGATACTTGATTCTCTGCATACCTCCAGGCTACACAGTTAAAGGTCAGCTTAAGATTTTCTCTGTTATTTCTGCTCAATTTAAAGTAGGCACCTTCGGGGAAACCTGAAAACTGCATAATGGTTATGGTTATGGTCATGCAATGATCAGAAAACCATGCTACAGAATATCTTTGGAGGCAATAGCCCACCTTAGCTATTCCAACGCTCTGTGTGTCCATGTGTGTGGGTTTTGCAGATGTTCTGTTCTCATGAGAGACATACAAACATGCCTGAGGTGTAGTCTTGTGCTGGGTTACTATTGTAACCCAGAGAACTCAGAATTTTTACCTAAAGATTTTGCACTATGGCCACATAAAATGTTGGGACATCAGGAAAGAAACATTTGCATATATTTATGCTCCCATTTAAAAAAAGTTCAAAGCTCTCACCATACACTTATTCTTTGCTATCCTTTCACTGGAGGCAGAACCTACTCTTTAGATACTTCTTGATATAATTCTGGCCCTGAAAAAACCTGAACAACCCCAGGTACCAGTATAAGTTGGGGAATGACCTGTTGGAGAGCAGCGTAGGTGAAAAGGACATGGGGATCCTTGTGGACAGCAGGATGACCATGAGCCAGCTCTGTCCCCTTGTGGACAAGAAGGCCAATGGCATCCTGGGGTGTATTAGAGGAGGGGTGATTAGTAGGACAAGAGAGGTTCTCTTCCCACACTACTCTGCCCTGGTGAGACCCCATCTGGAATATTATGTCCAGTTCTGGGCCCCTCAGTTCAAGAAGGACAGGGAACTGCTTGAGAGAGTCCAGGGCAGGGCTACAAAGATGATCAAGGGAGTGGAGCATCTCCCATATGAGGAAAGACTGAGGGAGCTGAGTCTCTTTAGCCTGGAGAAGAGGAGACTGAGGGGTGACCTCATTCATGTTTATAAATATGGAAAGGGTGAGTGCCACGAGGATGGAGCCAGGCTCTTCTCAGTGACAGGCAATGATAGGACAAGGGGCAGTGGGTGTAAGCTGGAACATAGGGGGTTCCACTTAAGTATGAGGAAAACTTCATGGTGAGGGTAACAGAACAAGCTGCCCAGGGAGACTGTGGAGTCTCCTTCTCTGGAGACATTCAAAACCCACCTGGACACATTCCTGTGTGACCTGATCTAGGTATTTCTGCTCTGGCAGGGGCTTGGACTAGATGACCTTTCCAGGTCCCTTCCAATCCCTGATACTCTGTGATTCTATGATTCTGTGATCCTGTCTTCTGCATCTCTTGTGTAAGCAGACAAACAGGATGGAGAAGGTACAGTTACTGTCTTCTGAATTATTCAAAATTCAGCAAAATTCAGGCTTGATTCTTAAAGTTTTCAGAAAAGCATTACAAGAGTTGGAAAAAAAAAAAACAAACCCAAAACCAAAACGAACCAAAAAACTCAACTGCAGAGTTCTCACAAAAGTCTTAAAATCTTAGCTCCGGTTATGTAAGAATCATAGTCCAAAAGAGATGTCCTCCTGCACCGATAAGACATTGCCAATGGGTGAAATTCTTGGAGCTTTCTGTGTGATGTTTTAGCCCAAATTTCAATGATACAGGTGACTTAGGTTTGTTGAAACCACTGACTTTCAATGAGATTTAGGCTTTTAAGTGCCTAAGTTACCTAACAATATTGCGCTTTTAGGCATTTTACAGCTTCTCTTTCATTACATTGATTTCTATGTTTGGAACTAGTCTTTAAAAATGTACTTTTGAAAGTGACTTTTCAACTTCAGGAATTCATGTCAGTATCTACGGGCTATTGAGTCTGATACTTAGCTTTCTATTGAAATACACTGCACTATTGATTTCTTCCTCATTCGGCTTCTCTAGAGAAACAAATAAAAATACAGGAAAAGTACCTGCAAAATAAGAGGATACAATCCTCATATATGAAGGACAATTACACTTGAGGAACGGTACTGCTGACTGAAATTGAAATTTCAATTAATGACAAAAGCAGCCTTTCAACGTCTCGGAAGCATCAATGCAGGCTAATGGAAGAGGGACACATCCTACAATGAACGCATTAGAAAAGGAAATAATTTTGTTCTTCTATTGATTTAAGAGACTCTCTGGTACAAAACAACTTTTCCATTCACTTTTTACAGAATTCTTTGGCAATAACTCTGCGATGGGTGATTTTAAACAGAAAATTTAGTAAAATATTTTAATAGAATAGAAATGGCAAAAATTTTATTATTCATTTATCATAGAAGGCTGGAGTTCAATAGATTTTTCCTTATTAAACTACAGAGCCAATCAATAAATAAACAAATAAATGTTATTGCACTATCTCAACTGAATTAGGATTATGCCACCTGCAAAATGGTTGCTACCTGCTATTAATCATTGATAAGCAGAAAAAGTGCCTGCTGTTAATGAATAATTACCCAAGTGAAAGAAAGGCAGAACTATTACAGTTCTCTAGCTGTGTTGCTGATTTTGGGAGCCAGAGATTCTGGTTATTATAAAAATTTCCATTCTGTAAATATTCATCGCCTGCAATAGGTTCATCTCCAGTGCCAATGATGGATTTTCTCACTGAAAAATCCATTCCCTGTGACAGATTTCCATAGCAGCGACCTTATTTTGAGGCAGTCTTGTGACTCAACCTTATAGCAGAGTTTGCTTCAGGTGACACCATTTTCACCTTGCTCAGAGTGAGTTCCAACAAAGCTTGCTTGTTGCTATGTCTGGAGTTGGTAACTGCCCTGCAAAGCATATGCAGGCCTTATGTACTTGCATGAGACAGAAGGACAATGCATGCCAGGTTCTTCTGCTTCAAGGCCAGATCCCCTTTATCCTGCATCAACCATACAAAAATGTCACAAGGAAAAATGCTGCCTGCTTAGTCACATGCAACATCCAAAGGTGGGAACTTGATACTTCCTGCAATCCTAACGCAGGCACATATTCTCACCTCATTCAATATTTTTGAAATTAGTTCAATTACCCTGCAAATGGTATTGTAGTGAGCAGACAGGTATGTGCAACATACCTGCTAGATCAAATTCAAATTGCCAGCTGTGTCTCAGTTCTTCTGGTTTCGTCTTTTACTTCATACACAAAGGCAGACCTCCGGTTTTGGAAGGGCAGGAGGTGAGAGACAGCCTTTATGTACTTGTATATTGATGTAAAATTTTGCGTGCAGAGATAGAAAAATTACTTTGTTTGACACATTTCCAGCAATCATGCCCCAAAACTGCTCCTTAAATTCACAGGACTGAAAAGAAATCCAATCAGTAATGCAGTTGTAATTCAACATTTAGATTTTAAATTACAATTAAAAAAACTAGAGACAATACTAGAAAAACCTTAAGCACTATGTCATAGTGAGTCTTTAACACCTTACAGCTGTGAGCAAACTAACTAGTGTTGCCAAAAAATAATGAACTGAGAATAAATCAGATATTAAAAACACTGCTTGTAACCTCCTGTCAACTACAGAATTTCAACTGTCTTTTAAAATGTTATCACAGAAATGGCTTTTCAGCATGACCGGAAGAATAACCAAGGTTACATCTCTAGTTTCTTACAGAACATAGTAGATAGAAAACACACCATCCTGTGAAAAATATGTGACAAAAATACTTGTCTTCATGTACTTTTTTAAAAAGCAATTTTAATTGTCATACTGTATATATATATATAGATATATATTTATATATCAGCATCTTGTGGTTGTTTGTTTGTTCACAGGAGACTTCCACAGTGAGTTTCTTGCTAATGAAAGATAGTCTGAGAGCTCTATGAGGTAGGGTCATCTTGCTCATTTGTACAGAAAGTCTAAAATGAAAGGAGTCACAGTGCCCTGACAGAGTGTTTCCCTCTGAATTATGGGAAGTACTTTTTGGGGCTTAAGGAGTAATTTATTTTCTGTCAGCGACTAAGGAGGCTCAATGCTATCAAGCACCTGTTTCAACCATAGAAAATGTACTGCAAATTGATTAAAAACTGACTAAAATTGTTTACATTCTTACTGGTCCTCCATTAGGATGGAAGAATAAAGAATGCTTGATGGGCCACTTCTTAGGCAGAAAGAAATATCTGAGAAACTGGAAACTATAGTACAGCTCTGTTACCACAGATTAGAAACTGGGATCATGACTAGGCTGCAGGTGGGCAGGTTGTCTAAGAGATATACTGGCAACAAGGGTTTTAGAAATATTTCACATAGATATGATTTAAAAAAAAAGGATACATTTAAGGTGTCCTCTTCAGCCTGCTCTGACTTCAGACACTGGCAGAACTGCAAAGCCCTTGCTGCTTGTGTAACTGCCATCCCAGTGTGGATTGCAGACCATAACTGAAGCCTCATCTCTCTGCTAAGTATGTCAACAAAATGGCAAGTAAAGCGATTAAGGGGCATTCAGGTAAACAGAAAAAGTTTTAGTCGTTTTTAAACAAAATCAATTGTCTATTCCAGTAAATGGAGAAGAATAGCAAAACAATAAACA